>CM033630.1:36528180-36678322 GCA_019453435.1 Rhinogobius similis | reverse complement strand
AAGAATCACATGGACAGGACAAAAATGGACTCTTTCCTGAATAGTTTTAGGTGGTCTTCAGCTATATTTGAACTACCAGTAATATGTAGTAATAATATAACCTGTATTTGTTCAGGAAAATACCGTCTTTTTGAAGCAGGACTTGGCTATGTGGTCAGCAGCAGTCAGGAGCGCTAAATAACTACGTATTTATAGTGTGGTAATGATAAACAATGGAAAAATGTAAAGTGTCATTTATGACATTGAGGTGCACAAGTACATTAACAATTTTAAAACACAAGCAGAGTGATGGAGTTCTGTTGTCAATTAAGGATCAAAATATTAAAGAAGACCTGACCAGACTATTAGCTTTAATGAAGAAAGTACTACTCGCTCATATTTCATTTCCTTCCTATCATGCGTGTATATATTTTAGTTTATAGTTTGCGGGTGATCAGTCACATGCCCCTGTACTATAATTAGGAATCGTCCTGAAGAAGCCCCTTTGTTGAAACTATATTTATTGTCTAGATAAAGTACTATTATTTTTTGTTAAACTACATTTCATTATATATAATGAGTGTTTTTGGTGATCACTTAATCGGGCCTTTTCCAGTTCGTATCGACTTATTATATTTGAAATGTTACTAATGTTAGTATTAAAGTGAATGCACAATAAAAATATATATTGTATACCTTCAAAACAACAATTACAATATATTGCTCTCCTTTTTATTACTCAGGATTTAGTGTTCTGATCATAAGGGCATTTTAGGTCCATTTCAGTGTTTTTGTCATTTAGTTTAATTTTTTTTTTTATTTTCAGGTGCTGTTGATTTGTTTCATGAGAATTATGGCATATCCAAACCTCAGTACAATGTGGAATTGGACTAAATCTATTTTGGGCATTAGGCTAATCCATTTACTGTATTACACAAGTGAAATATGCCAAGTCATAATGACAGATTATCACTTTAATCATGACTCAGAATGTCCCTGATTATCCCTTTTTGTTCGCTTTGAGAGAAATGTTGACTCTGAAGTTTTTTGCAACGAGTTCATCTGTGTTCATATTGTGCATGATTCAGGAAGTATACAATTGTTACAGCAAGAGAATACACTCTATTGTTAATTTTTATTAACACCCTTGACTTGTTTGGCTTAGCTAGCCCCTCTCACCGCCTTCTGTTGTACAGGCCTAATCCTAAGTGTATTGTCTAGCCCTGTCAAAATGCTGGTTTTGAAGAAAATCAAGTGATTCAACTATTCAGCCTTGAATAGAAACTCTGTAAAATGTGATAAAATAAACATGTAATATTCTGTTTGATAAAGACAAGTTAATTGATTAGGGGTGCACGGTGGCAGAGCGGCTAGAGTTTCTGCCTCCCAGCAAGGAGATCGTGGGTTTGAATCCCGGACCACCCCAACATCACACAAGCTCTCTGGGTGGATGTGAAATGAATGTGAGAGTGAATGGTTGTCTGTCCTTGTCCGTGTCTCTGTGTTAACCCTGTGATGAGCTGGCCACTGTCCAGGGTGTACCCTGCCTAAGGCCCAAAGTCACTGGGATAGGCTCCAGTCACCCACGACCCCGGGAATGGGAATAAGCGGTAGAAAATGAATGAATGAATAATTGATTAATTGCAACTAATCGATTATAGAAATGGTTGTCAACTAATTAAGTGGTCTATACACAAACTCTATACACAAAGACGTTTTATTACTAAGACAGAACAAGTAATTGATTAATTGAAGGAATAATCACTAAACTGAAATAATCATTGCAGCCCTAGACATCACCTTCAAACTGCACAGTCATTCTACACCAATAAGGTCATTCCCAGATCTATTTAAACAGAGATACAGTCAATGAAATGAAAGGCTACGTTATATAATATGTTTGTTCTGTGCTTTTCAGCCTTCAGGTTAAGACTATTACTAGCTGAATCACAAGAATCTGGAACTTTCCATCAGTCTCAGAGTCAGACCACACAAAGACAGAGGTGATACAGATCAATACTAAGTCAATAAGGCTCAAATGTAATTGTCTCAGAGGAGACTACGACACAAAATGCTTAACAGTGGCCGTTAAACAAATGCAAAGGTTTATGGAGGTTTATAGGGCATTAGATGAAGGCTTATGGAGAATTAGAATATGGAATAACAAGCCCTGGGTAACGGTGGATTAACAAAATAGCAAAAGAATTACACAATGTTTTATTACACATTTGATCACGATTTTCAATTCAGTACATTTTTTACTTAGTTTTTTACTTTTACTTTACTTGTATTTTTACCTATATCCTAAATGTTGTGGTTGAGGTATTGCAAAAACATGAATGGACTGTGAAGTGTGTCTGTTTTGCTCAGCTCTTTAAAAAATAGTTTGAGTAACAACAATATACAAAGTACTCTAATTTAGCATCTTTTATAACAAAATTAATAAGTCTATTTGAACTCGTAAGTTCAATAATTATTTATGTGATCGTAGACACCCTGATGTTAGTTCAGCACAAGAGCAAACTAGGCCAAACTCTTAATTGTGTGCCTCTACCTCCTACATTGTTTTACATAGCGCTGTACTTGTGTTCGACTGTAGGCGTTCAGTGTCAGCAACCTCAAGGCAGACAAAGAATGGATTTTACACGCCAAACCTCCTACTGGACCAAAACACACAGGTTATTGTTTGGGCGGATATGGGGAATTTATTATAAGATTTTTAGGAAATAACACTGCAAAGTCCATAGGTTCAGTCCTCTCTGCGTAGATTGTATAGAGGTTATGCAGATGACATCACAACAATCGTAATCTTTGACACCCGTGCATATTTGCCACTCACTGCAATGATAGCTGCTATAGTCTGATCAGAAATATAATGGCCTAGAACAGTGCTTCTCAAATGATTTCCGGGGGTCCCCAGATGATGGGCAAAAATGTATACAATAGTCTTAAACAAGGCTGGACACCTTCAAATGCAGTGGTAAATGTAGATTCCTATTTGTTGGCCTATAAACGTCATTTTTCTAGGTCTATATTCTCAAAATAAAATCAAACATTAGATATAAGGCTAATTTATCACTTTGCGTGTCACCTATTTTTTGTGTTTGGGGGTCGCGAATGTGAACTATTGTTATTTTGGGGGTCACGACTGAAAAAGATTGAGAACCACCGGTCTAGAACGTTTACCTCACATCCAACAAAAGAAAATCAAGTAAACAATAGGAGAAAATCCAATAAACAACAAGGAACACTGCAGCTACGCTCACATTTATCATCGATACAGGCAAAAAAAAAAAATAAGGGTTGGCGTTATTTTGTGATTTTCTTTTCCCTCGTATTGATTGATCTAAATTTTTGATTAAATTGTTTTCTTTTCAAAAACAAATGTCTTCCAGTATGGACTGCATGTACACAAACCATACAGGCTGTTGCTCTTCCCATTAAACACAAAAAGATGCATGTTTTCCTCCAAAGCCCATGTTTTTACTGACACAGCATTAGCTGTAGTTTTGATTTAAAAACCCTAAGCTTATCATTGATGATATGACTGAATATCTGTCTCGATTGGAGTTGCCCAGCCCCACCCATGTTCACTGCAATGAAGAATGGGTCAAATGCAGAACACGAATTTCCCCAAGTCAAGTCCAACTTCTCATTTTAGTTGCAGAATGGGGAATATTTAGTATTATTTTTCTATTTTTAAATTCAGTGTTCTTTGTATAAACAATATGTGGGAGCTTCCTCAACGCAGAGGAGATAACAAGGCTGTTCCCCAAAGATGAGCTTATTAATTTCAGTCTGACAGCGCAGGCCTGGCAGGATCTGCAAAATAGGCCACAGCACCCTGTTTCAAGGGCATAGTCTGCTTCAAAACATTTTTCATCTCCCTTTATGTCTGTATTTTTACCTCTCATGCGCTTTCTCTTACAGCCTGTGGCTCTTTTAATCCAACATACTTTTCTCCTTTTTAAAAAGTCTTGTTTACCTTTTCAGTTTCAAACATACATCTTCATTCACAAAGGACTGTGGCGATTCCTTTTATAGACCTTTTGTAAACACCAGGATGTTTTGCCTGATTGCAAAACATTGTAATGGCCAAAGTGAAACCAGTTTATTGCTGGCAGATGTTTGATAGAGAAGAGAACCTTAATGACTGCTTGGTAAACTCGGAATGCCTAACATGCCTGTTCAGAGCCGTACAACAACAGCAGTTTTGGAAAAATGTCTAATTGCTATTTTTTTGGAAAATGCTTTGAAAAGACTGGTGATCCTTTTAAAATAAAAATGAAAGCCATTGTGTACGCATTTTAAACACATACATTATTATATACATTATTTGGATGTGATACCATCTAAATATTACATTTGTAATTTGTTAGTGGAGACCCTTCTAGTAGCTTTTTGGTTTCATTTGAATACATTTTGCAATTGGTGCTTGTCTTCTTTGGGTGTGTCAGGTTATTTCCATACCAAAAACATACGATGTCCGTATCAAGTGTCTGCTAAGTGATGCTGGCAATTCTTTGCTTCAGCCTGCATTGTTACTTATTGCACTTTTTTGCTTAAGGTACTTCTAATATTTTAAATATAAGCCACCTTTACTCTAGTGATTTTAAAAGACCCACAGTCTATGGGTTTCAGCTTTCTATTATATTCAACATTTTGAGGATTTCTCACTTTTCAAAAAATAGCCCTCGTAGATATCCGCCGACCCATTCAAAAGATAGGATATTTTATTTTTAATTGTAAATTGCTGTGGCAACGGTCCTAATTTTCTCTGAAATCTGGATGAAATGAATGAGATTTACCACTGAATCAGAAACTGTATGAAAATAATACTTGGCATAGGCTACTACGTAAAATGAAGTACTCAAATGGTTGGGTTATCGGTGCATCAGTTAATCGGAACAATCAGAAGTTATTGATGATTGTCAACTATTTTTTTATAATCGTCATCTGGACTAAACTCTAAAACGCAAAAGACGTTCTATAACACAGTTGCATTATTATCTCAAAATGGCAAAAAAAAACAACAACAACCATAAACTACTCTTTTATTTGTAATAATTATCCATCTACCTATTTTTTAATCTGGTTAAAATGGTTTACTCAACACACATTTTACCCATGACCCTCCCTGGGTCATGGGTAAAATGTGTGAAATGTAGTTCTGTGCTTAACCCACTGCACAAACACATTACATACATAGCCAGCGTTTGCCCTCTCAGTGGGTTGGCTCGGGTCAAGAATTGGGCCAAGGGTCGGAGTTCAACAAGTTCATTTGTTTTGAAGATTTTGCCTGCACTTTGATCATTGTATATTTAGCGAGAACCAGCAGTGAGAGAAAGACAAACAGTGCTCGCCATTCTCGCAACTACTAAAGAAGTGATTTATGATGTGTTTGTATTGTATCAGCCAAACACCACACATACCATTCTGCGTAAACACTGCTATTTATAAGTCAAGTAGGATTTAATATGCGGTTGCATCAAAGTCCTCTCTGATTGGAGGCTTGTAGTGCAAAAATGAAAGTTTTGACAATGTTGCAAATGGATGGATTTGACGTTAGATTGTCGTCTTCTCCCTGGGCTTTCTCTGCAGAGTAAACCGAGGCAGAGTTTTTAAATATCTGAGGGGGCCGTAACATGATGCAAGTTAGATGAAAGTTAATGTATAATGCATGACCTGTTGTGAATATTTGATCATCTTCTTGGCTTTTGCCTCGTTGGAACTCGAGATATTTGGAAAAAAAGCATTGTCTGACACATGTGGGATCAGCGTTCAAATGGATTCAAAACAGCAAAATATGTAACTATTTTTAAAATGTTCATGTTTTGCTTCAAAGTTGGAATTTTATCTTGAACATGGAGTCAGGAAAAAAGTTATTGTTGTGCCATTTTTCTGGAGTTCTACAGGGTACAACACTGAGTCCACGAGAATTTTGAAAATAAAAGCAAACAAATGTATACATTGCATTTATAAAGGGTTATGTGAGTATATTTGTAATAAATTTGAATAAATAAATAAAACACCATGCTGCTTACAGCTTCGCGGAGAATAAACTAGGGCTGTGCAATTAATCATAGCTATAATCATGATTCCAATTAGTACTCTATTCAGTTACAGAAATGTTGTTATCAATAAGTAATTGCCTTCAGTTCTGAATTATAAGTGCCTCAAAATCTGGAGCAAAGGCACTTTTCTAAAACATTACTAATGAAATATATTTGGTCTATTTCTGCTTTCTCTGTAGAATAATTTCGGCAGTAGAGAAATAATTGTTCAAAATAATCACGATTTCAATTATGTTCCATAATAATCAGTGACAAAGTTTTGCCATAATCGAGCAGCCCTATATACTCCCCTCAAAATTAGATGCAAGCAGCTCACGGTGGTTTCGTTTTGAGCTGCTTTTACAATACATCAGTACTGGAGCAAAACAGATTTTACTTAGTTTAAAAATCGTGTACCGCTCATTTAACATTTACGTTAATGTTAAAACACAGCACACGTCGAACTCGAAAATAAATGTTGCAATTCTATATCAAACGGTGACATGAACCTATCAAATCCTGCTTCCCCTAAAGCGGCAATCTCCACTGATAACCTTTGGTACTTTCTTTTCCATCTACCAAACATTTCTCAGCTTTCTCTGTTTCCATGTGAACAGTGCACCTTATTGTTGCACACAAAGCTGCCCACCATGACAGTAGGATTAGAACACACTGGGTAAACCACCTAGAAGGTCTTTTCAGGCATTTCCATTACAGGCGGAATCCTTTCAGTGAAGGCCTTTTAGGGTTGGTTTTCATACAAGGCGAAGTGCTTGGAGAAAACTAAGTACCCCAATCTGTTGTGTCATTGTGTTGGCTGTCAGCTAGTCTGCCAAGAATCAAGCACCGGAAATAAAAAGTAAACTGATTCACTGATATGCAGCGCAGTCGTTTCCTGTCACTTTCTTTCTTGGGATTCAACTTTATTTGGCTGAATGTTTAAATTAGGAGTAAAAAAATATTTGCACTGGAATTAAGTCAATTGATGCTCACAAAAGCTTGAATAGGTCTCATTGTGTTTAATGACCTAAGAGAACAGACCCTGCATAAATAAACACACCCACTAATGGATGATCTACAGACATGTCCACTCATACTACACTACTGTTAAGGATTCAAAGAAAGCTTCATAGCATATGTTCTACGCTTTTTATTATTTAATTATTTTGTTCTTTATGTTGCTGTGGATTTTTGTACATCACAAAACTCAATGAATCACTATTAACTCTGCCACACTATTGGAAAAGAAACCACTTCTTAACTGATTTTATGTTTTGTCTCATTCTTGCAGCTAAAAAGAATCCTGCTAGAGGATTAGCGGACCGTCAATGAGGAACTACCGGCTCATCTTTTGCCACAACCTGAAGCAGCCCTAGATGTTTTACCCTTTCACTGGTGTGGGGAGGAGCGGATAGGACACACTTTAACTGCTACACGGTAAGGACACAAGCACAAGCAATCTGTGGGAACCATCAGAAAAGTATGTTCCGATGGTTCACGCAGATTACAATTTCACAATCTATTTTGATGATCGTCGAGAAAATATGTAATGTTTTGAGCACTGGCATAACGATACGCAGGGTATTGTACAACCATTTGTTACACTTTTATTAAAAGTCAGTTTTCTAAGTAATACAGCAGAAATTAATATTTTGATTATCAGTAGCAATCTCTATGCCAGTGCTTTTTTTATTCTGATAGCAAGGGACAATCAATTAAGATGGAGGATTATTCCCTGGAGTCATTCAAGACCACTGTAATGTTTTAACTTTGAAGGAGACATAATTAGCCTTTTTTCATGTACTTGAACTTAACAGAAGTCATCATTTTACATTTTGTTCATTGTAAACCGCAATATTGAGCGGCTTAATAATAAAAATAGATCCATTTACTTCCTGTTCAAAATGCAGAACTGATAAGCCTCGCCTCTTCATAGCGATATTTCACTGTGACAAGCAGAATCTGTCTGTGACATTTTAGAACATGTCACTCGGACTCTTAATTAAAAAAAAAAAAAAGTACCAGAGGTGGGTGGGGAATTTTCAGAGCACTTGAACATCAGTTGCATTATAATAAAATATTAATCAAACATGTCTTTGAGTAAACTAATGATGAGGAAACACTGTTGTAACAAGGTTAAGGGCTCATTAAAGTTGATTTTGCATAATATAACCCTATAACCTTCTGGGTTGGTTTCATCAGGTATAGTTGACAGTACCATAGTAATCATATCCTTCTCATTTGACAGACGTCAGGCCTCGGCGGGGTTGTGGTGAGGAGGAGGAGCAGGCCATGAGGAAGGGCGTGTCTCCGTTGCCAGGCGACGAAGGCGGGAGCTCGGCCAACGGCACTCGAGTCTTCGGCGTCCCGTTAGAGGAGGTGACGCGCGCGCACACCATCAGCGGACACGAGGTCCCGGCGCTGGTCAAACACATCGTAGACTACATCGAGGAGCACGGTGAGATACGGCCTCACATTATGGCTTTTTGTCTGTGGAAGGAGACTTACGATGAAAAGAATAATCGATTTAGATTCATATCAAAGCTTGTGAATTTTGGACATGTTTAAATGTTTTCCATTATAGTGGGAGGCCCCATTGCTTAATTTTTCTTCCCCAGAGCCTAAAAACAAATTGAACAATAATTTACTTGATGTACTTCATCAGAAAGTATGTTTTATTGTCATAAAAAGTCATTTTAATTTGGCTGTTTATAGATTCAGTAGAGGTATGAAAAAGTCACTAGGGTTGATATATAGGGTTGATAAAGATTTGAAAGATAAATCATTTTTTATGTCAACAATCAAATGACGAATTTCACCGCTTCAATAAAGTGTAATATATATATATAAGTAATGTAGATATAGATACAGTATATATAATATATGGATGGATAAAGTGATGGATCGAAATCATATTTTGGGGGTGTTTGACGTGTCCGTCGTGTCGTCCATTTGCTGACATCAACCCAAAGAGAACAATCCTGGGAAACCCTGGCTCTATTTTTTTTTTTTTTTTTTGCAGGCAGATTTCTATCGTGCAAGTTACTTAGTTCAGCTTTAAAAACGTGAAAAACAGAACTTTTAAACTCCTATCTAATGCATTCCGAGCCTAATAATTATTGACCACAATGAGTGTTTATAAGCGCTTTTCACAACTTTCAGAGACCAGAGCAGAATTTACTGTCACCATAAAGCTAAGAAACATTAGCATGCTTACAGTGTATTTTCCGCTTCACAGAGAATTTAACAGTCTATAACTGAATTCAGACAGCGAACTGTGGTCTCGTTTTGACCCTAAGAGCAGCTTTTACAATATTTCTGTACTAGGGAAAAACAGTTTTTACTTTATAACACAGGAAAAAATCTAGTACATATCTTTAACACATACTTTCCAATTAGCTCCTTAAATGTATTGCCATTTGTGCCCCGACCTGACTGCGTTGCATCACACTCACGCCAAATATGTCTCTCACTCATTGGTGCGATAAGATGAAGCAGACAGCTATGGTCCACGCTCCACTGGTCCTCCTCATTACATAAGCCCTCTGTCAGCGGCCAACTGTCTAATGAAAACACCAGGACTCAGCTGTGAGGAGCACCACAGGCAGACACTTAGGGACAGTCAAATGATTCTATACTACACCAGTGGGATTTAGCCCCCCAAACACAACAGACACGCAAATACATTGAATCATTTGGCCTGGACGACTCGTTGCCTCTGGATTCTGAATGTTGGACGAAACGATTGAATAACGTGTGTAAGTGTGCTCGTTGAGCTCGAAACAAACATTCATTGTTTAGCAAAAGACAATACCAAACAAAAGACAGCTGTTACTCAATATCTAACTAACTGGAAAATTCAAAATCATTAAAAAAAAAAAAGTTTGAATTTTAAACATTAACCATTCTGCTCACAATGATTATGAACTTAAAAAAAGGATTCTTTGATATCTTGCATGCTTGGTTAAAGCAGCTATTATTCTTACTTTCCCCATTTCAACATTCCTCAGCATTTCCGGACATTATTTTATACAAAACAGGAAACCTTTTACCAGCATGTCATTGAAGAAGACAAAGAGCTTGTTAAAGCTCTTTGTTGGCAGCGAGCCCCTTTTACTTTTGTGTCTTGTCTAAGTTGAGCTAGCTAAACTAAACTGTCTAATCAGAGACCCTTGACTGCTGGAAAAGGTTATAGTGGACTCAAACATAAGCCCTGTGTGTGTTGTGAGCTCTCATGAGGGCGGTGCAGCCAGGATAGAAATTACTGAGGCAGAGAAAAGCGCAAATCTCTTGAGAAGCTCATGTTACATAAGAAGTCACTATGAAATCATGTAAACAAAAGACATAATGAAGTCTTCCCCAGTAAGCAAGACAACGGCATGTCAAGATGAGATGACAGAAGTCAGATGGGCGTATGATACAGAGGAATGTCAGGTGTCTGCTCTGAAAAAGGAGTGTTGGAATTTACATAATGTAAATGTCTGGGCAGGGAACTAAACCAGAGGCAAACTAAATGACTCTAAATGGCTTAGATCACAGTAAAATGTCCTTGAATGGTCACATTTATTGAAGCAACAATAACAAAGACTTAAAGCTTTTTTGTGTAAATTAGTGAATTTTGTGTTTTCTCCCAAACATTTTCTTTTCAAAAGCAGCATTTTGTGACAGAATGTGCGCTGTCTGCAGCTAATAATAAGGTATTTTATTTCTTGTCAATCAGAAAGTAAGAGTGGAAAGCGGCGCTCTTATTGGCTCCTTCCCAGCTTAATTTAGCTGTGAAAACAAAGGGTTTGTTAGAGCTAGGAATGAGTTAGATATCTTTACGTTCTCCTTTTGTGGTTTTAAAATCAGGCACCCCAGCTTTAAAGAACACACATAATACAATATTTGCAACGTTATTGGCCTTCAAACATGCTCTGTTACCTGCATCTCCTATTTTTTAACTTAAAATTAGTCCACTAAAGAAGTAAACAATTACTTCATATGAGTCAGCTGTTTCCCACATTAGAAATTGAGTTGAGAGTAGTTCTATCTACTAGCAGCAAAAGGGATTTACAAAGAGGAGATAACCGAACCTAGCTTGCCCCAGACATGCTAATGCAGGCACGCAGTAAATAATAAATCTAATGTAATAAATGTGTCAGAATAAGGCAAGAAATGCTCAGATCTAGTCTGACTGTGAGGTATTGACTTAAAAACAGTGCAATTCTCAGAGCTCTACCTATGACCTCATAATTTGAATTCAATTTGGAATTGAGTGTTTTTCTGAGGCATAGAGGGTAGAGAACTTCCTAAACGGGATTCAACAAGCTAAATGAAGCTAAATATATGTATGTATGTTCCCCCCTAAAGGAGGGGGGGATTTACCATCCTAGAAAAGATCTTAATGGTTTATTTTGGACACAGCAGGTCTGTACTACACTAAACAGAAATGTAACACTTTTATGTTTATCTGCAAACTCAAGTATATGGGATCACTCAATCCATGCAAAAAAGTCTGCTGTGCAAGCAGATATGCAGATGTCATGTCCTCTGTGTATTGTTGTAATAGGCCGTATTAAATCCCCAATATGTAACCAAAATGTTGTGAAAAATAGACTAAAAGAAAAGCATCTTTGTTTTTTGTTCATTTGTTGTTTTTGTTGTACTGAAAAACTGTATCCTCACAGTGAGCATGCTTGCATCTCCACAAACCTGACTCGCACTTGGCCTGCAAGAGCCTCCCTCTGCAGGAGCCTCCCTCTGCTTGTTTTCATGTTGTACTGTACTTTACTGCGATATAGTATTCCACAGGATGGCATAAATGTCCGTCTCTTTGGAGAATGTGCTGAAATATGGTTTTAACTTTGTATTTCCATGGAGTGTCACAGGTGACGTGCTACATTCAGAAAGTGAAATACTGTTACTTTAAGTTAACAAAATAAAATAAAAAATCTCTAAAGCATTGTTAATAATTTTGTAGTAAAATAGAAGCCATATATCAGAGAGATTATTTTTAGATAGGAATGAAAAAAAAATATTCAAAACGAAAAACACACTGTATAATTCATGAACGTGCTAAAACCAGGCAGTGAAAGTGCACCTGAAGATGATACCTGTAGGAGTGATCCAAAGTTCCAAAGTCATTCCTGACTGTATTTCCTCTCTGTGTGGTCAGGTGATCTGGACGTGGAGGGCGTGTTCCTGGTGAACGGTAATGCCGAGCGCGTGGAGTGGCTGCGTCAGAGGTACGACAGCGGCGAGGAGGTGCAGCTGCAGAGGGAGGCAGACCTGGCCTCGGCCGTGTCCCTGCTCCGGCTCTTCCTCCAGGAGCTGCCCGAGCCCGTCATCCCCACCGCCGTCCAGGCACACATCCTGCAGCTGCACCAAGGTGGATTTACATGACTACTTCTAATAATCTTAATTTAGCCAGACGCTGTTTCTTTTATCCTGACAAAAATGAACAAACGACAAAGAGAGTGGGTACAATATCTAAGTCATCAGTTCTCTCGGTCGGTCATCCGGGTTTTCCGTACTCTCGAGAGGCTTTGGTCGGCTCAATGGTATCGGAGGCACAGCGGTCTTACACTGGCTGCAATCTCACGCCGTGGTTACTTTTTCTTTGGAATGACACTTTTTTATGTTTAGGGGTTTATTAGACCCTAATATGTAATTTATATAAAAGTGTAAACTAATATTTGTAATAGGTTTCAATTTTGTTGGTAATATATAAAGAACATAACAGCAATGGTTAAGGTTAGAGAAAAGGTTAGGTTTATTAACAGGTTATAGAAATGGTTATGGTTAGAGAAAAGGTTGTGTAAGGAACGGGTTATAAAAATGGTTAAGGTTAGGAAATGATCGGGTTTAGGAACAGGTTGTAGAAATGGTTAAGGTTAGGAAAAAGGTTAGGTTTATTAACAGGTCATAGAAATGGTAAGGTTTAGGAACAGGTTATTGAAATAATTAAGGTTAGAAAAATAACATTAGCTGTCTTTACACATTATAATTGAAATGACTTGTAGATTATTATTTGGTGGTTTAACATGTTAACTTTAAATAGATTCAAGCAAAATGTGATAATAAAACTTTTACTTGATCTGTTGTACTATTATCATCCTCTCATACAATTTTGGCGCTGTTGTGATTCGTGAAACTGCAGCTGCAGCGTGACTCTGCTGTTGTCTCCGGGTCTGCAGTTCTACCAATCGCTCGGCTTGACATCGACTGCAAAGGGGAATCCGTTAGACAGCAGCTCATTGGAAAGCATGGCACGACTGGAGTAGATGCTCAAATCATGTGTGACAACAGCGTCATAAAAGTAGGAGTTATCAAAGTAGGCCTGCCTCTGTTGTGTGTTCCATTCCTGCAGAAATTCACAGGTAGTGTGTCATTATAGTTGACCATTTCTCATCAGCAGTTTTACAGTTATTGTTCAGCGGCATTTGTAGTTGAACAGTGCCAAATTAGTCACAGGTGCTTCATTCAAGAACTTGCTTCCCACATCCAACAAGTGTATGCTCTTAAAAGAAGGAGTTAAGTATTCTGAGTATGTGAAACAACCAAAAAACATCAGAAGAGTGGAACATGGACCTGTACAAAGGCCAGGTTAGTCAACTTTAGCAGTGCGTCCTGGTGTTTCACTCTATTGTTGTGAGTCATTTGTGGCATTATTTTTGGAGAATTAAATAAGTGAAGTGAAATTGCATCTTACATTCCATTGCATTCCTTCATAAAAATGGCAACTGGTGTTAATAAGCACAAAAAGAATGAACCGGTTTGGGTTTAATTGTATTTCCTTTAAATTCAATAAGCCCCATCTGTGCATATAGACGCTCCATAAAGATTCAATCTTTTAGAATGTATGGTTGACTTTTTTTTTCTTTCTTTTCTTTTTTAAAACATATAGTACTTGTCCCAGTTAACATTTCCCTTTTTGCATGGCCTAGATTACACCACACAGTTTTGTTACCTGCTCTTAACCCAGTACTCTTTTGCGTCTGTTGTCCATTACTCATCTCATCTAATCCTCTTGATACTCATTTAGATTACAGCAGAGCACTGTCGGTCACTGTGCAAAGCCTCTATTATATTCTCTTTTCCCATTAAAATCTCGCTCTCTTTTTTTATGTTCCATGTGCTGCTCTTGGATAATATCTTTGTATTGTATGATAACGTTGACTCTAAAGGACATTATTATAAATAAAAAGTTTTATAACCCATTATAAATGTTATGAATATACTGACCCAGTAGCGCGTTGTAAAGCGTTAAAAGCAGTAGCAGGTCCTCACTAGCGTTGTGTTTGATGCTTTTCAGATTACAGTGGCGAGGAGGAGCAGTGTAGAAAGCTCAAGTACCTCCTCCAGCAGCTGCCCCAGGTGAACTACGGCCTGCTGAGGTTCCTGTGCCGTTTCCTGTCCAGCGTGGCGTCTCTGCAGCAGGAGAGCTGGAACGTGGGGGCGCTGGCAGCCGTCTTCGGACCGGACATTTTCCAGTGAGTACACAGCACTCTTCTCGTACATATGCAGCTCTTGAATATATTCGTTGTTAGATGTGCTCCGATTAATTGCCTGTCAATCATGAGCAGCCGAGCCGGGTGTTTGTTTGGGTCTGTGTTTGCTGCGCTCTCATCACACTTTGAGCTAGTCTCACACATATACATTGCTTCAGTTTAAATTATTGCGTGAATTCAGCCTTCTTATGAAATCTTTCTGGTTAGAACATGCCCTTAATGTGGTCTTTTATGTCATATCATCTTCTCTTACAAAATATGCTATTTGAGGTTACAGTTATACTAAAGTGGAAAGTGAAAGTAAAAAGGAGATGGCTTTGTTAAACACGGAGATGTGTTCTTTCAAATAAACTACTCAGTTAATTAACGGGCAGAAGCACGTAATTGGTTGAAATTGACACCAAAACTCTACTGACCCTTTAAACTAATGGGATTTAGTCACACTTCATTGCAAAAGCCTGTAGTATTTTTTTCCAGTACAATACTTCACATCACTACATCAAAGTCAGTGTGATCGGTATTGGCAGGGATCAGAATCTGTTGATCAAAAGATGATAACTGGGAAATTTGAAACCGTGTTTTTGTGAGGCTTAGAGCTGAGACCACGTACAAGCATGAATGAGGCTACAATAGGATATCAGGATACAACTCCATGTCAGAACATGGTTAAAAGCTAGTACATTTTTGCATAATATCCCTTAACAATTTTTACGTCATGTAAAATGTTTGCGCTTTAATGAATGCATCCTTGAACACATCATTGAAATCAGTATGATGTTTAAACATAATTACCTCATATTGGACACATTTATCCAGCTAAAATATGAGGGTGTGCTTTAGAATGACCTTATATATCACCAAGGGGACTTGTTATTTTTTCTAGCCCTTCGTTGGCCGACAGCTGTGGTTTGTGTTCTGTTTAATGCGGTGCCGTGCTGTCAGTCTGTCCACAGACGCAGAGGACCTCCGGGAGCAGGAGAGTGTGAGCAGAGTGCTGGCAGAGCTGCTGGATAACCAGGAGGGGCTTTTTGACTCAGAGGAGGAAGACGTGTCCACCACAAACGACTACAGCTCCATCAATGAACAGGTACAGTGGAGCTTTTATTCAAGTAACAATGTCTGATTACATCTAAGTTTAGTTATGCAAGGCATCAAACTAAAACCAGTAATGATAAAACCAGTATAGAACCATATTCAAGTAGAATTTGTGCTCCTTGATGGTTAGATGTAACCTTGCCAGCAGGCTGCAAAAGGAATTCGTTACGATTTTTGTGAGTGTACAAACACCATCAGAAAATCCACCTTGTTAGGCTCCTGCTGTTGCGTACTTTGGCCTACTTTAGGAGGAATACAGACCATTTTGTTTTTCAAAAACATGCACATTGTGCATTTGTGGAGGGAAAGATGTCCGGGCTTTTTGCTAACTGGATTTATCAGGTTTGATTTTTCTGCCACGTCTGGGATGCTTCTACTAATCAACACAAAGTTGTTTTTTTAACGTCCCAATTGCTTTCAGCAAGAGCCTTTCCTGATGAAAATGAATTAATGAATATGAAAATATAAATCTGACGTGAGATGTGCTGTCCACAAAATGTTTAATGTTTTGGAATTCATCTAGGGTTTATTATAGTGCCCAATTATAGTGGAAAATAAATTTACATCAACATCAAAACATTTACAAAAAATCAGAACATATTCACAAACTAGGCAAAATATTTAGCAAAATTGAAAATCATTTTAACAAAAGTGGAAAACCCAAGTGAAATGTTTTCTGCTGTATATATTCATTTTTTATATAAATGTTTAGATATAAATTTGTTTTGCACTTCTGGGCCACCGTAGTTTAACATGTTGCAGACATTTTTTATCTACTTTTCCAGCAATGTTCCTAGCCTTGTTTCCATAAGCACAACTCTTTCCACAAGACGTTGTGAGCCTTCTTTGTTTCACTCGTGTGCCCACTCTTCAAAATACTGACGTAAAATAGCAGAACAGAAAATGATAAAGTCTGGGATCAAATTCTCCCACACAGTCTCTGTCGTGTCTTTTTGGAATCCTTGTAGAATGTGGCATTTTGAGGGTGCCAGCACGTGGGGCGGCCCTCTCTGTATGATGCCTGCTTGTTTTCATATCTACAGTGTGATGATGTCATACTCAGACAGGAGCAGCAGCTAGGAATGGATTCCACATAAAATACTAATACATTGAAGGTTATGCAGATGATATCACAACATTTGAACTTTTAGCAACGGTGAGTAGTGACATGTTCACCTCAAGAACTCAGATCATCTAAAATGTGAAAGAACTGCTACAGTCTAATAACTATATACAAGTCTACAACTTTGCTAAATATTTACTTTGTACCTCACATTTAAAAGAAGATGAATGAAACGGTAGAAAACTAAACTAACAACAGGAAAACTGCTACAGACTGTGGGATCACACACAGTTGAACTCATGACCTTTCTCTCCTTAAATAAGATGATTCTGCATTAATATCGCTATGAGTAATATTTTTGTAAGGTATTGCTCTGATATTGAGAAAAAATCCTGGTATATGCAAGAAAAATTTACGAAAGCGTTACTTCAATTTGTGGGCCTTGCTAAAGATTTTAACAATCGGTTATTGACAAGACAAATATTTGATATAGGCTGAAAAACACAAAATCCGTATCAGACTGTCACTATAATACAACAAAATATAGGCCCTGTTGAATGATTTGTGGTTCTTACATAAGACTGACTGTGTAAAGGAAATGGAGAACGTTTCACAGCTTCAAGGAGCCCACACTAATGAGGAGAGCACAAGAAAAGAACTGTGATGTAACGTCCGCCCCTTCTGGGATTATCACCTGCACTCAAACTACATGCTTACACATAATCCTGTTAACCACCAGTCTGTAGATATGCACATATATAAGACACAGCATGTTCACACCATCTTCATACGACTGCCACACGTTGTGATGCTACAACAGAGAAGGTGTGTGCTTCCTTTGACGGGTGACCAGTGTATTAGTGGGTTTCAGATGACGTCACAGCATTCAATGGGACAGTAGTATTCAGTGCAAATGGGGGCAACGAAAATAAATATTGGCTAAAGCTGTTTTTTGTTGTAATGCGGCAAGTTCTTGGGTCTAGTCACTAAGAGGAATTATCAGGTTGACATTTGGGAATTTACATTTGGAGAATTTCATGCCACAGTTCAATGTAATCAACGGGAAAATCCAGCGAGCGCCCTAATTTATATTTTTCATATCAGCAATAAGTATTGACTCCAGTTTTCCATCTAGGGCTGCAAAATATTGGAAATTAGTACAATATTTTACCCAATCATTTAAATTGTTTTGAAAGAAATATGTCCATCCTAAATCTCTGTCAAAATAAGAATTTAACACAAATCCAAGATTTAAGGGTCAAACCATCCTTTTTTTCCACATTTTCCCTTTTTGTTTTTTGTGATATTGATTATTACATTAGTAAATGTTGCAGTGTTGACACATTTGCGGCCCTTGTTCCATCTTTGATTCACTGAACAATGATTCGATATATATTAATTATCGTGACAGGCCTATGTGCTGAACTTACTTGTAACACAGGAAATTCAAAGGCTTAGACATTGATAGAAAATAATTAACTTCAACTGCACTCATGCCTTTTATTTCTGTGCTGTACTTCTCCTTATCATCAAGCTTGTCCTCCATATAATACTTTGTTGTGGGACCAGAGTATATGAACCTGCACTGTAAATAGTAATACAGCATGTCTATCACATACTGTAGTTGTGCCTCACTGACAGTCTGTCGGCTTAATAAAATGGGAATGTATTATGAGTGTGAAGTTATGTAAGCGCAGCCTTGATAAATGAGATTCTTACATGTCTTGAGCTATACCACGCTAAGAATTTCAAACTTAATGTAAAGACGGATGGCAGACATTTCATCTGTCAAATGGAGGGAATATAAGATGACAGGATTGGTTTTGTCCTGTATAAACCTTTCAACCCTGTAGTTTATACTAGTGGTGGAAGATGTGTCATAATGATCTAAATAAAAAAGCAGAAACGGAACTGAAATGGCATAGACTTCAGAGTTCATTTTGTGCAGTACTTCAACCACATTGAATTTTACTACTACAAAACTGAAGTGAAGGCGTTTATTAACGTCCTGGAGGAGAATATTTGTAGATGAACAAGGATTTTAATCAAAAACACACAATTTACATGTTTCCTGTGTTTGTTTTTTTTTGTCTAAGTAATAAAACCTCTTCTTTCAGCACATAGACCAGTTAATGATTATTTGATTACTTAATTAGCTGACAGCCATTTCTGTAGTTGATTAGTTACAATTAATCGATTTCCTTGTTGCTGCCCTAATATCTATATAAGCCACTTTTCAACTGGTTCACTTTGGAGCGTATAGTTGGAAAATTGTCTCCACTGTCTTAAGGGAACCGTACTGGTCTATTTAAGCGATCCAAAGTGGGCCGTTAGAGATCTAGATTGACTCTTGGAAGAAAATTCCTGTTTTCTCGCCAAATGTTGACTTGATTTTGTGATAAACTGTCATACTTCCAGTGACTCTAACTAACTAATTGGCAGACTTTGCAAAAACAAAGCTCGCACACGTTAGCAGCAGCTCTTTATCGACGCATGGCACTTGCGTCAAGTTTGAAAATATTATATTTCCAATTCTAATGCATAATATATCTAACATTATCCAAACCAAATACATTACATAAAGAGAAAAGCAGAAAAGTGAAATAAATGCAGAAAAGGCTGATGATAAACAAGTAGTCACGAAACGTCTTGCTGAGATTGAACTCATGATTAAAAAATAGAATTCATGTATGATTTAGATTGTAATAATTAAGAACATTTTTGGATGACCTCAGCTGCTCACGTAGTGGACCTCTGCGAGCCAGAACCTGAGCATGGAGACGCGCTCCGCCATGAATAGAACCATTACAAAGCGATCCAGTCGGGGGAGCTTTGAATTTCATATTTGTTTAGCAGATGTACATTTTCCTGTGCATGTTCAAAATCTGCCTTGTATGAGCGGAATAAATTGCTAATCTTATCCCATTTGTCTGCAAAATTGCAATTAGATATATTTCAGCACCGGTTCAGCCCTTGTGCCCATATCCTGACAGACTATGTCTATATTACCGAAGTTGGCCCAGTTGAACATGTGGGCAGGTGTCGGATGTGTAAGCGTCCAAACTCCCACATCCATCAGGACGTGTTGTCGAAAAGTACATTCTGAACCAGGCTGTTGATATTTTTACTTCACCTAATGTTCTGAGAGGATGGTGTCAGTATCTGTGAATCAGCAGGCAGCATTTAAAGACGAAGACCACGTCACAGCCTACACTTCGCCTAGCTTAACACCGCTGGAAATGCATGCCAGTGTGATTTGTTTTTCTTTACCATAACAAGTACTCTTTGGATTTCTGTTCTTTTTGAACAGGGGCAGTGATTACGAATAGCAGTACGATACTGATACTTAGCTTTCACATCATTATTCAAACAGTCTTTGATTGTTGTTGTGCTTGATGATGATAGTCAGACAATTTCCCCCTGAGCCTCAGAAAACACTGTTACAAATTTTCCTGTTTTGTGACATCATAAGAATAGCGTTGATCTTCTGTGCTGTATTTAAGTCCATAAATCATCGTCCGATTCTTAGCGTCGTCAAAACACGTTCATTACATCTGCAGGTTTGCGCATTAGCATGTCGGGGATGCCTGATGGGGTGGGAAGCAATGTGTTCCAAAACATGTGCTGGAAATAGCTTGAAAATGTTGAGCTACAAGCGTCCTCCAAACATCAAGCGTCCTCCAAACATGAAGTGGACTTTACAGTGCAGAAATATCACTTTATAACCTTGTGTTGAAGATTGCATTGCAAGGTTTTGTTCTTTTCTTTTAGCAGTCTGTTGAAGAAATGTTTAATTAGATTCCATAATTGTATATATCTCTATCACAATTGCTATATTTTTGCTTTAAAATTTTTTTATATATATATATATATATATATATATATATATATTTGTGTCTGTGTCTGTCTTGTGTATCTTACTGTGTGTCTGTCTGTCTGTCTGTCTGTCTCCGTCTGTGTCTGTGTGTCTCTGTGTCATCCACCTCTAACTCAGAACTAACTGTAGGCTCTGTCTGTGGAAAGATATTTTTCTATTCACTTCGACGAGGCCAAGAAAGCGACTATGTCCATACACACACGTTCAGATCACCACAAGACTGAATACTTTGTGAAAAATGCTAAGAACGTTCAGCTCAGTAGCACATACTTTCAGATCCTTACCTCCATTTTTACTGAATATACTTTTGGATGTTTTTTTTCAACTATTGTTATACGTGACCTTCAAATTGACACCTTTAGACGGCTTGATCGCAAAAATGCACCATTAATGTTCTATTACACACCAAGTCTGGGAGTGTTTGTTCCTTGTTTTCTTCTTCCTCTGCACCCACATTAACCTGACTGCATTTCATTTCTTCATCCTGCAAACCCAGATGCATCTTGTGACTCATCCCTGTCTGATCTGCACATGTGAGGCTGCGAGCAGTCTTTAACAGCCAATCAGAGCTCTTGCGTATGAGTTGTTGCTATAGCGATGCCACCGCAGCAGCAGCAGGCTGTGGTGATTGAACTGCATAGAGCGACAAACAAAGAGTGCAGTGGACCAGTGGTGGTAATTAGTAAATTAATTAGGACAACAGTCAAATCTTAGGAAATGTGGTAAATGCATTTGTGACTGACAGGCAGAGCAGCAGCTGTGTGTTGGAAACGACAAACAGATCGGCCTAAATGTTCAATGGATTACAGTGTATTTCAACAAGATATGTTGATATTTAAAACGGAATTAATCAAGTCTTGTATAAAATACTTGCTTTGGATCCAAAATACACACTTTACACACAATTCTTTACGAAGAGTGAGTATTTTATTTCAGTGACACATGTGAAAGTTCATTGGTGATCTGTCTTATTCACCTTATTCCAGAAGTTGCCAATGGCGGCGCCATCTTTTACATGGGGCAGGCGAGCGCAACAGCAAATAAGTTCTACCCGGACTACAAAGCCGTTTTCAGGCCCCAAGAAATTGTTGCACTGCTGAATTGTTGTCACTCGTGTGTTGAACGTTTTACACAAATCATTGTACTTTATATAATATTTTTGCGGCACTTTCCCCTCATTCTCCATTTGTGTGAACAGAGTTCCCGGAAAACAGGAGGGGCCTTTATGTTGGAAGTACAGATCCATAGAAAAAAGAGGCAAAAGTTTGATTCTGCAGAAATCCACTGTTTTTCAGAGTCTGTGATATTTTTTCACCTTTCTTTCTTTTTTTTTTCTCTCGAACACAACCATGTTTGTTTTGATCCTGACGGACCATGCATCTCCCTGATTGACTAAACCACCTTTAAATCATGTCCATCTGAACCCTTGGAGATTACAGTGAAAAAACATACTTTATATGAATTATATATTGGCTAATATTCATTGAAGTTGTTTATTCGTCGAGCTGAATGGACAAACACATGTTAATGTGTTGTTAACCTCTCACTCAGTGTTAAAGGATTTAATGTCTACATTTAGTGCATCATAGTTAAGACAAAATGTGATTAATCGTGAGTAAACTTAAAATTAACCTCAAATCTGACAAAAAAGTTTACTGGATTAATTTGTGTCAGACCTACGGTCATTTTGTTCCCAATCTTTTTACCATCCACATACTGCTTGAAACAAACTAAAGTGCCCTCAAGACATTGATATGAGGAAAGAACTCTGCAAAAAAAGCTTGTCAACAAACACTGGTGTGGCGTGAGTAAATGTATGCATTATATTATTCTTATTACATATTATATTATTTATATTATATCTATTTTCTCTACGAAAAGTATAAAAGAACAATATATGCATTTTTAACCACATACTTTTTCTCATATTTACCCAAGAGGAGGAGGGCACTTAAACTTTAATCCTTTAATCCATCATTTAGGTTTTAGTGCTACACAGCAAATTTGATTTAGTCTATTTTATTGTAATTTAAGATTTATATGTGTTTGTGATAAATGTACAGATGAGTACTGCTTCAAGGCACTGCTATTTGTGGAGTTTTTAAAGGTCACATCTTGTTGGTGCTACATTGCTTTCTTACATAATTAGTAATATGATTATCACACCCTGTGGAGCATTGCTACGTCAACACTGTAATGTTATACAAACGTACTCCCCCTCCTGTCCCATTTTCCCTCCACTGTCAGCTCCTCTGTAATCTATTCACTCTTTATCCATGTATATATGTGTTGTATCTCATTTTGATTGTGCTGCCCAAGTATCATCTCTATATTTAGCCGTATCAGAGGACAAACTGGATTATAGTGCATTTATCTTGTACTGTTTAAGATGAACAGAGATTTTCAGATTTTCAGACCAGACATGAAGTCAGGCTGCGTTCAAACGGCTTTCAAAGAGGAAGTTTGTTTTCTTTTTTTTTTTTGTTCGAATGTTCTAGAATCCAGACATGTGACGGTAAATGAGACTTGACTTGTCTTGGCTGTTTTGTCTTTCCCCAGAAAAAAATCCCTAGATGGTGTGGGTGACTGTCAAAGAGTATGCTGATTATTGTACAGGGAAGTGGATATTCGCAACTTTTCAAATGACGTAGCACAAAACTCTGTCATTTTCATCTTGTGCAGGTCAATGTTATTATGTACGTTGTTCCTGATAAACAAAACGACCAAACTACATGAATAACAATCAGACTATATTTTGTTATAAAACTGGTCTTGGACACGCATTGACTTTTTTGAGCTTTTTACCATGTTACAATATTGTTGCCTCATCAAAAACATACTTAGTTGCAGAGCTGCACGATTTGGGAAATTACATTTAGATTAGATTTGGGATCTAATTGCCAGTATTGAGATTATGATTAGATTTACGATTTGTGTTTCACATTTTAAACACAACCAGGAGAATTGACAAAAAGGCTGAAATATGAACTGACAAACTAATAAAAAGAAGCATGTGTTTTATAAGGTTTTGTCGCTTTTTGCCACCTTTGTTTGTTTTGCTTTTAGTTCTGACTTTGTTACTTTTAGTAGCTTTTATGTCAATTACAATCGTGTTTCTGTTGTTTTCTTGGTCATATTTTTGTTGCTGTTTTCTCTGTTGTCAAGTTTGCTTGTTTCAGACCATGTTTCAAAAAATCATAACTATTAACTAGTTCATTGCACTTTAAAAACTGTTGGCTTTGCAATTTGTTAATAACGCCCATTCTAATTGCGATTTCATTTCGATTTGTTGTGCATCCCTACTGAGCTGGATTTAGCTTCATTCACACTTGTTTTGAGAATTTTTAAGTCAGTCATTGTCAGACTCCTACTGAATATTACAGCTTGTTGGAGCAAGCTAGCTTTTGTTTATTTCCTAACGGTAATGCCCTCTGCTGCTAGTAGATAAGTGTGTAAGCATGAGTGTGTTTTATTCGCTGTCAAATACCGAGACTACTTGTGTCAGTTAATGTATTTTGAACATCTTTTTGCTTAAAATGTTGTATTTGTCTGTTCAGATCACAGAGCTGCTGGACGACGACAAGTGTGAAGCCGAGTGTGAAGAGCTGCCTCAGGATGGAGACGAGGGCTCCTCTGACTCACCACAGCCCCCCAACCCCCAAGATGACTCTGCCTCCAGGTACTGATCCCAAAACTTAATCAGACGCTCGAGATCTCAAGAGCAAAGGTGGGCAATATGATGCAAAATGGATATCATTGCAATTCTTATTTTTGAGATATACTCGATTCTCTAATTCTGCATATTGTCTGTAATTTGAACAATTAAAAATGACTTCAAAAAGTGACAAAAACATCTCCAAGTGACATCTCCAAAAGGGGATAAAGTCAACATTTTTGATATTTCTGTCGTTGTGGATAATTTTAAATTTCATTCATGTTTTGTGCGATACTTGATCCTTGACCAATACATCTACAAGCATGATTTAGCCCATTCCTGATGCTTTTTGAAAATATCATCCGAATATTGTTTCCAGGATAGTGCAAAAAAGACATTGATATTATTATTGTTTATTTTTTTTATTGTCAATATCGCCCACCTCTACTCAAGAAACGATACTGCAGTGCACACTTAGTCAAGGAGTTATCAAGGGCTGGACTAAATACACTATATTCATATCACTGGGGCACTTAAGCTGGGGTATTCCATCTTGATTGCACTTTTTCGTCTTAAGCATAAAAAGTATTGAACCAACATAGCGCTTTGAGTGCCTGTTAGGTGGAAAAGCACTCTATAAATAAAAAATCATCATCACATATGACTCTTCTCCCATTTTGCCACCGTACAATTCTAGGCAAGCTCTTCTGGTGGTGTTCAGCGCCTAAGGTCTGCTGCCCCTCATGTACACAGGAAGAGAAATTGTCAAGAGTTCAATCCTGAGCAGGAACACTTAGATCTCTTCATCTGCTCTAAGTTCATTATCGAGCATGGTCTGGTCTGCTGTAGATACCCAAGAGGGCTTTAGGTTGGCTAACCGGTTTAGGCAACATTTAATTGATAATAATGTCAGTAATAACCTGAGCTAACGTTGAGCTGGACACATGACAGCCACATGCTTTAATATCGTAGTAGAAATGGATCCAGGGCTTTCAAACTGTCACATAATGCCTCATCACAATGAAAAAGTCGTGATGACGTTTCCTTTTTTGAACTGCCACCAATCTTACCCCAACAGTGTTCACGATACTGAAGAATACAGTAACTATATTTCCTGATAATTCTTTAGCATTTACATTTTTTTTTCTCTGAGTAAAAGGGACGCAACATTTAAATTATCATGATTATTATGCAAAATTCTTATAACATTGTTCCCTCATCAAAAACATGCACAACCCGAGTGCTGTTTTTAATGGCTTGTACCCGATTTTTGTTGTTTTCAAACTATTCATTCATTCATTCGTTCATTTTCTACCGCTTATTCCCGTTAGGGGTCGTGGGTGACTGGAGCCTATCCCAGTGACTTTGGGCCTTAGGCGGGGTACACCCTGGACAGTGGCCAACTCGTCGCAGGGCTAACACAAGCTTTTTCAAACTAGTTCATATTAAAATCTTTACATCAGTCACATGTAACACTCACTTTGCTAATGCAGTCCCATTGATTAGAACTACTTGCTTATATTAGCGTGTCGAGGTCAAGCAATGTTTGTTTATCTCCCCTACATAATGCTGCCAGTAGATGGAGCGCTTACTCAATTCCTGATGTGGGAAATGCCAGACAGCTATGAAGTAATGTGCATTTTGTAGAGCAATTTTTAAAGTACTCAAGTAGAGGTACTCAAGAGCATGTTTTATAGGCCAATAACAATTTTTAAAAATGCATCAAACTTTTCCTTTAAATTGAATCCGTGTTATGTCGACATGTCGTAAATCTGCAGTCAGTTCAGCACATTCCAAACGTTTTGCCTACTGCGCAGTACAGCTAACCCATTTGAACATGTGGGAGCGAGCGCGGATTATGGATTAGACTTTAATCATCTTAAAGGCCACTGGGACACGGTTCAGCATGACCCTGACTCATGCACTGTCACACCCCAGTCACATCAACCACCTTTTGGAGCCAACACTAATGTGAGGAGAACGGTGTCTGTAGAAAAGACTGGAATCAGCCTTACATGTAGAGATACGGAAGGCTTTGTGTGGCTTTTATTCCTGCGTGCAATAAGGAAGCACTATTCATGACTCGTCCCGGGGAAATCTCCCAGCGAGGGGTGATGGTTTTAGATGGTAATTCCCCGACAAACTGGTGAGGCTGCAGTGGGTGACCTGGCCTTACCCCAGGCACTGTCTGGACTGGGGGATTAATATCTCTGTAGATGCTTAAAGCTACAAGCACGTTCAAATATTACCATGCATTTGGTTCACTTTTACAAATGGAGTTTTCACAGGATTTGTTTTTCATTACAGATTAATCATGTAGTACAGCTATAAAAAATGTTGTACTAGGCTATTTCCCGGTTATTGGTATTACAGTATTACACTAGTAGATCAACGGTGTGGTTAATTGTAAACCACAATAGAGCTGCAACTAACGACTATTTTGTTAATCAGATAGTCTTGTGGTTATTCTTTCTATTAATCGGTGCATGAGGTTTTTGCTCAATTTCACTCAGATAAAGCTGAAGGGAAGCCGCATGAGAACGTCCTGGTGAAGAATATTTACAGGATATATTGGCCATTGGTTCCTCTGAGTTCAGAATATATATATACAACACTAAATATACACATTTCTCGCATCATTTTTGTGTAATTCCTACCCTGTCTGAGTCATAAAACCTCTTCCCTCAGCACACGCCATGTTTTTGAGTCTGTAAAGTCCAGTGGACTATTTCTATAATCAGTTAGTTGCAATGAATCGTTTCAGCCCTAAACCTCAACATTGATCTAAAACGTCTTGATGCTAGAGTCCTTTCACTTCCTGTTTCTTGGACTTTCTAGATGGTGAGTCACTGATATTAATTTGCGAAGAGCTTTTTGTTGGTCGTATCCTTTATTAGCCACATACCTGTGTTGTTAGCTTGACCTCCGCGCCGCTCCGCTAGAGTAAACTAAGGACTTTTGTGGTCTTGTGAAACTTGCGCAGTGACTGGGAGTTGTTTGTCTGGAGTTTGACAGACAGTTAAGTGTGTTGCTTTGGCTGGAGCACAACTCTCCTAATAGCTCCTGCCGCCGCCTCAGACACAGTTCACATGCTGACAGCTTCTTCTCATTTCATATCTATAAATATGCCTGGGGACCAGTACCTCAACATGCCTCCTCATCATGTTATTACTCCGCTAATTCATCGCTCTGTGCTGCTTCTAAAAGTGTAAATGTTTATAGTGTTCAGTGAACCTTGACTGAATTAAGGTGTAGAAAGGAAAGACAAATGTATTGGCCCAGACAAAACACGATAAAATACCACAGAGAGAAAAGTAATTTTATAAATGTCCATTATTTGAGCTTTGTGTAATTCTCTGGCTGTAGTAACTCCTTATTTGTAAGTACCTATTAAAGTTCTTTATATTTTTACATTTCTTTAAAGTATCAATACTTTTCATTTTCGTTTACAATTTGTAAATCTTTTTTTTTTTTTAAGACCATATTGTGTGGGTGGCATCCTCTGCTGGTAATAGTTGGTAGTGAAGCATGGCAACATGTTACTGACAGATATGTTGTTTTTTTTGGTGGTAAGACAGAGGGTGTATGTCTGGGCTATGAAAAACAAAGCAAAAAACTATTGTGAAAATGATCCTGATTATAGATTTTTTGGCTGTTGCTAATTGCTAATATCAATTGTTATGATATTGTTATTTGAGATTGAAATTTTAAAATTCAAAGCAAGGACCACAAATCTATTTTGAGTTGAAGCAAAGTTCACAAATTAACTTTTACTTTTATTCACTTTTTTATTCACTTTTAAGTAATAACAAATAACCAAAATAATAACAGAATTGATTTATGTGGGATATGACATCATTTGTTGCCATATTTTTAGCCTTTTTGCTCTTCTATTGCTTTTCTAAAACGTGGAAAAATATTGACACCAAAAATCTGAATTTTATTTTTATTTTTGATTCTTTTTATATCAGCCGATCCCCACACCCCACTGCACACGTGGACACAGTCATACAGTCCCAGCACACTTTCTGGGTCAGACCTGCGAGTTTTAATAGTTTCAAAGTCCTACTACTACATTAATTTACAAACTGCATGGCGCTCAGGTCATGTCAACAGTTTCCATAACAGGTGTACAGTGTGCTATGCTACATATGGACTTAACCAGAATGCAGGTCAGTACAGAGGCATCAGCTGTAGGTGCTTACAGTTTTGACCTAGTTCCAAGTGTCAAATATTCAATAAAACTGTCATTACCATCACCTAAACAAATGCTACTTCAGACTAGATGACATAAGTGGACTGCAAGACATTTTTTCATCACTGAAATTTTAAAATCTCTTAAAAATGTGAAAAATAGAACTAGTGCATTTTAAACTTTTTGCAGCGCTCCAAATTGTATCACTTTCCAAACGCACTCATGTCATCCCAATTATTCACCGTGAAGAATTAAATTTTCATAACTTTTAGAGGCCAGAGGGGTAAAGCTAACAACAACTAGCAACTAACAGCACACTCCCTTCCTTCACAAACGATTAAATGCTCTATAATGCAGCACACAGCGGCCTCATTTTGACCCCAAGAGCTGCTTTTACATTATATCTAAGCGAGGATAAGACACATTTTACTCAACTACATGAAAAAAAAGAATGAGTACACCTGCATTAAATATTACTATTACAGCCCTAGATGTCTAAATTTTGTATTTTTCGGTTTAATTATCTCTTAACATAGACGAAGGTACTGTGTTTTGTACAATGTGTAATCTGATATACTTTGTGACCCAGATAACAGCAGTTACACAGACATGATCACTTCTCTCTCTAACGTTCAGTTGCATCACCATTTACTTATGTCTATATTTCTTAAAAGTGAAGTTGGTGAAAATATACACAAAACGCTATTAGTTGGTGCCACGTTGCCAGAATTCTAGATGTTAGTATGAAACACAGAGCTATATGTTCTGTCGCAAATATGTGCAGTAAATCCTAAGTATTGTTAGTTTTTTTGCAAGATTGACCTTTTAGAAGTTATTTTTACCTGTAATGCAATGTCATATTTTATTACACAAGCTGTAGAACTTGAACTAGGTGTGGCTTGACTTGCTCTAATTCTCCAGACGTGCAAGATTGTTGTCATTGTGTAGTATTTCAAACATGGAATTTCATTGTTTGGTGTTACCAGGAAATTTTCATTCTTAAACTGATGGTGTTTGAAGCCTTTTGAGACTTTTTTTTAATGTGGTTCACATTGTTGTTTACTGGATACTTGTTTGGAGTTGTTGCCCAAGGTGTTCTGTTACATTTGAGCCCAGTTCTTATTATGGATGGCATGTTTTAGTGTTGCGATTATTGTAAGGGAAAACGACAAAACCTTATTTTCTTGCATTTACATTGTCTAATAGAGTGCTCTATCTTGTACTTACTGAATTATGCAGGTTAGTGGATTAAAAAAAAAAAAAAAACACTTTACATGTGGGTTTACTTTTTTGGTGCTTAGGTTGAATTATTAAAAGTCTCAATTTTGTTATTCGCCAGCCAAATAATCTTGACATTTCTAGTTATTTATTAGATAATGACCGATATGGGTTTTTCAAGTCCAATATTTTACAACTCCTTACAGCCAATGGTCAGTAAGCTCTGCCCATATGTTTTGGCCGATTAAATAAGGAGAAACGATGTCATGAGAAATAATTTTACCAAACGTGCAAGTTTTTCTAAAGTGCTGGAATGAAGCTTTGTTTTTCCTCTTATGGTGGTCAGCCTAAATAACTAAATAATGCTGAAAACCTATACACAAAAAATAAATACTGGGTATCTGTCTATCTCATCTCATCTAGCTCATGAATTATCATTTCTTTTTTTTTTTTAATTCTTCTTTTTGCAATTCTTTATTTATTTTTTTATTTATGGGTCCTTGATGTGTTTGGGTGTAACACCGGTTTTCTGTCCTGTAGTGTGACATATTGCAGCAGAATATAAAAATGTATAGTTCTACAGTTCTACAACTCTTTTCGAAAGCATTAACTTATTTTTATGTGTTTGTCTTTTGGTTTTAACTGTATGTGCTGCAGTGTGATTTCCTGTTGTACAGCATCAAACCTCTTGTATCTTTTTTTAGATTTCAAGTTGAGATAAAGGTATCGTTTTAGTAAAGATAGTATTCATTCTTATCTTAATGGCTTATTAAGATAAAATCTAAACTGTCTCTTACCCACGTGATAAAATGATAACGCAAAAAAAAAAGATGTCACGTCAGTCACCCTTATGCCACCAGGAACAAAAAAATGATCCTGTCACGCCCAGCATCAAGACTCAAAAGTATTTGAACCTACACCAATCTGTCCACATAGTTACTGAGTGGACCAGCATTCAAAGTCCCCACCCACTCCATCTCAATTGGCCCAGAGACTCCCTTCCATCGCCCTCATTGGTTCACGGCCACTGTCCCACCTTTTGGATTGGCTGTCCCGGGCTCACCTCTGCAGCTCCTCTATTTGAGCAGCGCCGTGGATGTTTACTGCAGCACTTTCCCTGCTTCCACTCTCCCCCTCTCGCTCTCTCTCTCTCCCTGACACACAAGCTCGCACTACCAGAATGCGCCCGGGTAATGCCCCTGCCTTTCTGCCTCAAGATTTAGTGGCACGGACGCTGACTCCTCAAAGCGCTCTCCTGGGATAACTAAGAGCGACGCTGAGCGAAAGAGAAGCACACAACAACTGGATGGAAGCAAGGGATCGTGCTGCAATAACCAGTCAAGACACTTCTGGAGAATACTGCCGGATAAATATTGGACGCTGAAGGAAAACAACAGAAGATTTCAAGATTTGAAAGCCAAGTCAAAAGGACAAAGAAGTCAATTGGCCAAACTGCAAAGATGAGAATGGCCTGTGACATTCTGCTGCAGAGGTAAACACTTGACACGTTATGTAACAATTGTTCTGCCTCGAATGCATGAATGAATGAATGAAATACAGTACGCGAGCTACATAATCGTAAGGAATTTGTGTTTGGAAACTGTAGCATAAGCTCTTGTGTTAAATGTCAAAGGAAAGAGGTCATATAATTACTTAACATCTGAGACTGCGTTATGTAATAAATTCTATAGCTGAACGAGCATGTGTCAGCAAATGTTCTCCCATTGAGAAGGCGTTGATTTTACTTAAAGAATTAAATGCTTTTATTATTTTATTATTTGCTCTTCTTTCTTTCTTTTTTTTGTCGCAATCTGTGTGTGGGTTAATTAGTAATGCAAGATGGGAAAATCGCTGAACTCGTCGTCTAACTTTGATGAGCCATCGATTAGCTTATGATGACACGCATAACAACAAGCCAAATGGAACGAAGCGGAAATTATTCAAACTGGACTTGGCACAATCTTGAGTTGCAGCCAAGGCGTAATAATCATTAGTCTCTAAGCGATTTCTACATTTGTTAACGCAGCTTTTCATTAACGCTCGTTTTATGGATAACGTACAAAAACAAAGCAAGGGAAAGTCTTAATTTACTATCAGTATAAGCTGCAAAATTGGAATAAGCTAATAAATCCGTCAGTAAATGGGGCACGCTTACATGTTGGGTAATTATTTATGTAATCATGTAACTGGAAGTGGCGGTGTCAACTACATGTAACCTATGTTGACTATTTTTTTATAGTCAAAAATAGACTATAAAAAAATAGTTTATAATCTTTAAAGATGGCAACATGAGTGTGCAGATTCTATAACGAGACATTGCGTTCTCAAATCGCAATTTCGTGCCGTATAATTAGATCCAAGCTTACTGTGCATCAGAGTCGTATTGAGTTGGTTAAATCTACTGTTTGGCTGTTGGATTACACGTAAAGCTGTTGGCCCGGAGCTCTGTAAATGTTTACTGTTCCACCGGCGCAAAATCTGTTGATGAAGCTCCACAGGGGTGATGATGGGGAGGATATTTCTGCATTCATGACCGGCTGTGAGTTAGAAGGAGGTTTGTAGTGTGCGTGTGATGTATGTGGTGAAGTATGTCAAAAGAAAACAGCGCCATCGATCATCTGTGTGCAGACGGCTGTGTGCGAGGGTAAGGAGGAGACCGCTGCTGTAGACACTGTTGTGCTGACCGTGTGATTTTGTGGAATCATGACTTAACCTTAAACTCTCCTTTCGTGCACTCAAATGTTTTCAGCGCATTTTGAAAGGCTTTTGTTTTAAATAATGCTATGCCTTTAGTTGTTTTATAAGAGAAAACGGTGAAAAGAAGCTCTTGTTTGCATAAGGGGAAACAATAATTACTCCTGTACTACTTCTGTATTGAAATGTTATTAATTTTATATTGTGACTGTTGTTTTGAAGATATATGATGCATGAATAATTGATAGTAAAAAGCTACACTTTCAAAAAATTATTTTAAGGTGATATTTCTGCACTTTTGTGATTAATTTATAGACATTTCACATTTGTCTCATAATTAAACCTCAACTAATACATTTAAAGACATGTTTTAACACATTTCTGTTATTGATAATTGGATAATGTCTGTCGTTTTTAGGATATTCACAAAAAAATATCGTCTTACTCACTTATGTTATAATCGCTATATTGAAAATTATAATTGTAACAATGATAAATAAGGCAAAAATGGCAAAATACTCAAAGTTAAGGCATGTTATAGGTTAAATTTAGTATTTAAAATTCAGTTTTCATTTCAGCTTAAGTTAAATTTTATTAAAATGGTAACTTAGTCTTGATATGTAATTTAGCAATTACAAATATAAATGGAAGAAAGTTCAATTTGGAAAGGCAACCATCAAAATTTTTCGTTACATCACAGAATAATCACTAAATAATTGTAGGTAGATGAATGAATGTCTGGCGCCTTGCTAACAGAGGATGTTGTAGAATGACTCACACTGTGGAAAAAATGACAGAAATTGCACCCAATTGAAATATGGGAAAAGGCAGAACTTTCAAAGGTGCTAATCTGCGTTCGAAGCCTCTTAGGTTTCAGGGCACATATGTCTTTGTAGCTCACCGCCTGCAGAGTCACAATGGAGCCAGATCAAATATTTTCTTTGTGTAGGTTATGTAATGTCGCCCAGCTCGGAGCTCTCTGGTCAGCACTATATGTTTAGATTGCAAAGGAAAGTAATGTAATATTGGAGGAAAGATTCTAAACGAAACACACAATTATGTATGTATAAATATTGTAGCATAACTTCCATTGAAACAGCGCACTGATGGTTGGCGTCAGGAATGTGATGTAACAAAGATGACAGCAGCAACAAACCTGGCGGAAGCTTTGACAACACAAGAAGCTGCATAGAAACGCATTCACTTCTATTTAAATAGGTTCTTCCTTTTTTGTCACGTAAACTATCTTTTCATAATGATTTAGCGGATCTTTACACCTCATGGCCCTGTCTGAACTAGTGTTGTCACATTACTAAACCTGATTCGTGATGGCAAATGTGTTACCAAACGATGAAAAAAAAGACATTAGAATGTGATTTTCAACATAAAATAATAGTATTACTAGTAGATTGTTGTATTTTTTTCATTGCTTCATGCTTCAATTTAGCTCAATTTTACATTTTTTGCACATTTTTCTCAATCAGGCCATGCAATAATATAACGCGATTCTTTAATTTACATTTACACTGTGGCCCACTTTCTGAATGATAACGTTTAAGTTGTATTTAGAGTTTAGAGGGATAGAATATAAATGGTTGGACTTGTCACCGTATGTGTTTTAGCTCTTCTGATATATTTTGACCTAAAAAAGAAAAACAATTATCAGAATAATCTTGACCTCCCTTGTTCTAACCAGCCTTTGTATTGTATCTAGCTTTTTGGCATTAGTGGTAATTTGTCTGCTTTTTTTTCTCTCTCTCTCTCACACAAATCAGGTGAAATAAAATGTATCATCTGACACAGTGTTTTAATGTGTGTTTTTATTATAAATATTAGTTTTGCATGTGTTCTGTTACTGCTAAAAATCCTCTGAAATGAAACTTGTCAGACTTGTATTAATCACGGATGCTCCTGACCCACCTGGAGCTGTTGAAAGGCTCCTGGGGGCTGCATAAACTCCCCCCCCCCAGAGTTATGTAAACGCTGGAGACGCGCCGCCTCCTCCTCCCTGACTAAACGGCTCACACTTCCTGCCCGGCTAAGAACATCGCAGAACAATAGTGTAGTCTAAATAAAACCGCTGAACACACAGTCGCTATTGTCATGCTTTCATCAAGGACAATTTCACTTCACTCGACTTTTAGATTTATTTTTTTTAAATAACAGAACAAAACAATTAAAAACAACAGCAGAGAGGGACACACCAACAAAATTTACATGAAAAACATTCTTGTCAGTCACCCTCCCTATAATTCTAAAAATCATATTCAATCATTTAACATTTCTTATCTATTGTTTAACATTAACATTTTAATTGAATCCTCTTTACAGTCAAATTATATGAAAAGGCTGTTTACTATTCTAAAATCTAGGAATCATACACATTTTTAAATGTTTTCACGCCAAGGACTATCACTTACTAGAAAAATGTGGCAGTTCCTGGTACTTATTTCACTTTTTACGTTTCATTGTACTTCTTTTGACCCCAAACTAACATATTTAATTATGCAAAATGAGCTTAAATGATTACTTTTCTTACACATGAGTAGAACATAACTTAACAACAAAAAGCTCAAAAGCGCTAAACCAGATCTAAAAAAACAAAAAAAACAATCAGATTTAAATCCGAACTAAACAGAAGAAAACATTCACCATGCTATTTTGGAACATAATTGTTGGACCCCAGTTCTTGGTACTTTTTTCACCTCTTACATTACTTGGGACATTGTTTTTTTTTTTTTTTTTTTTTTTTAAGAAATATCTGGCGTGAGGGCTCTATTTGTCAGGATAGTTGTAGTGTGAAAGGGGGAAAGAGAGGGGAGAGGCATTCGGGCTGGACTCAAACCCACGACACCACGGTTGCAGCAACCACATGTGACGCCCTTAACCACTGCACCACCGGCAAAGCATATCGAAGTAGCATATTCAAAGTCAAGCTTAAATTATGACTTTTCTCACACTAGACTCTAGAGTAGAGTTAACAAGTCTTAAAAATGTCCTCTAAATCAGGACTAAACTTGGTCTGAACAGGTCTAAGCAAGACTAAAACAAAGAACTACAAGAAGCATATCACTATAATCCTATTTTGGTGCCATTTTTAATAAGGGATTTTACAAGGCTTTTAAAAACATAAACATATATTCCTTGCATATTTTAGGCACTCTTTTTATTTCATGTGAGACAAATACGGAACTTGTTTGTCTTTATAATTGCATGTAGGGAAGTTTGAACATATTTTAGGAATGGCAGTTATTTTAGTCAAAAGTCATGCAACAATTTCTCAATGATTTCCCTAATCGTGACTAGTCAACAAAAAAAATCAACAAAAATTTTTTATCTGGACTATGCAGACTATAAAACACATAAGAAAAGACCTTTTATAACAAAGACACTGGCATTATTAAATCAAAACGTCAAAAAGAATAAACAATAATACACTTGATGTGTAAATATTCTCCATATAGAAGCCTTCATTCACCATGATTCAATCGCTGACCAGTCGACCCCTAAATATAATCAGCCCTAGTCATAATTACTCCAAGAATGTGCCTAGACTCCTTAACTCCAGAATGCGAGGCCAGGTCTTTCCAGCGTGGAGGGAGCTGCACGGTACATGATGTTCTAACCACATTGTCCTCTCTGTGTCTCTATAGCTCCCACCTCTCGCCTATATCCATCCTGCCCGCCGACTCAGCGCAGTAAGTGCACACACGCTACGCCGTATCCACAGTGACCAGCACATCACGCACTAGATACACACCGCCGGCGCCGTTATAAAAGACCGGGAGAGAAGTGCTGAGCGTGCACGGAGAAGAGCATCAAAGCAAACGCTCTAAGTTGTGTGCTCAAAAGTAAATCGGTCGTTTTGTTTCATTGGCGTAATATTTGAAGTTTGACTAATCCTTGATGTTTAGTTCTCTCTTCAGACCTCAAACGCTCACTCCTTTTAAACTTTTATCGAAACTAGATACTAGTTTGATCTAGTATTGATACTTATAAGAAAGAAAAACAACATAAAAGTAGTAGATAAGACCACATGGATAAGGCTACGTGATGACTATTTTGTTTTCTCTTGTCTTAAAATCTGGTTTATTATCATTGGTTATATTCACACCAAAAATCTGATCATTATTGGATTTCTGGAGTTACCAGATTATTGAAACGAAAAGATGCATATAAACAGTTCTGATGTGGGTAATTTGATCCTAATGTTGAAAAGTCAAAAATGAACGTGAAAATGTTAAAAATAGAAATTTCTTTTAAAATGCGCTGCTCTTTGTTACTGTTACTGTTACTGTTACTGTTACTGTTAAAAATCCATCAATTAACTCAACTCATGTTTTTGATGATCAGATTTCTCTTGTGCATGTAAACACACCAAAAATCAGATCTAATTATAGGCTTATTTGATTATTCAATCTGATTTTTGGACATGTAAATGTACTCACTGTAGTATCAAAACTGGTAATAATATCCAAAACGAGTATCAAGCCTTTTCCTTAGTTTCTAAATAAGAGTTTGAAACTCCGCCCTACTCCATGACACTCACATAATAGAAATACTACCAGTTGCTTACTAATACTTATACCTCAAAAAAATTCCCTGTAATAAGATTGGGGCTGCACAATATTGGAAATTATTGTGATATTATATGAATAATGCATAGTACAGGCCCTTTAAAGCAGCAGAGGTGATGGTAACGGTGAGTTTGAAGGATTCTGGCTGACCTTCTGTCGCTGTTTAAGAAGCACATCCAAAGCATTTGCATGGCCTGGGGTTGTTTGAGTTCTAGGGATCACATGACTGTCATCCTCAGCAAACAGTGCATGACACGACAAACATGCCGTCACTTCGACTGAAACAATGGTGTGATGAATAGAAAATGTTGCATGAAAAGCACACCGCGTTTTATTACATTTTTATGAACAAACGTCACTGTTTTAAAGAAAAAAACAAGACAACACTGAGGCCTAGCTACAAATGTGGAGCTTATGTAACCTTTTGGCAATTTACTGAGGTCACCGCTAGCCCCACATCTTCCTCTATTTTGCATTTTTAAGATTTTTTTTTGTGAGTGGTGAAAGAAGTACTAAATTTTGTTAAGTAAAAGTACAGATAAAAAAAGTATCTCATAAAACAATCTACTTAAGTAAAAGTATATCTGTGAAAAAGAAGAATTATTTAGGAATTAACTGAGGTGATCTTATCAAAGAATTGTGCTGATTTTAGTCAACAGAAACAACTGAATCCATTCCATAAGTTGGATTCATTTTGTTTGCTCTAAGCTTGAACTAAAAACCTTTTGTCGGGATGTCATCATGAACATGTTATATACATAAATAAATAAGTAAACAAAAAAATCTGCCAGGTTTAAAATCATGAGTAAAGCGGGGAAAAAAACAAAAAACTTTTGCTTTTCAGCCCTGTAAAACTGTAACTGAGTAGAAAGTTTATCATTCCTGCTCTCAAATGTAGTAAAATAACAGTGAAAAGTATGCTTAAAAAAAAAACTTAAAGGTGCACTATCTAACTTTTCTCATGGAGGCTTTTTTCGACGGAGATGTCATTGCTTTGCCTAAAATGTTTCACAGTATGCCATTTATCTCCATGGAGACAAGCAAGGGACGGACCACCCTGCATAAAAGTTTCTTGGTCCACCTTAAAAAAAAAAGTCATGTTAGGATCTATAGGCTGCAGAAAGAGTTTTTTGGAAAAAACAACAACTTTCAAACAAGAGTATGAAGTGAGTTTTGTACTTTTGCTTAACTATTCTACTTAAACATCAAGCATGAAATTTACAGACATGTTCCAGTATAACCCTCCCCAAGTATCATTACAATAGCATCCTACTACATTAAACTTCTTACAAAAAAATCCCATAAATGTAAATGTTTGTGCATCAACGAGAAAGCCTGTTCAGTTTCAGTAAGAAGACGTCATGAATACCACGTGCCCTTGTTTTCCTGCTAAAAGTCGTTACACATTCACATTTGCAACCTTGGTAACTAATCCAATGTTGCAGTGGAGAACATTTCTTGAAATTCTAAGGGCCGCGGTTGTTGTGTGTGATTAATGCCCTCATTTCTGCTGGATGGGCCTTAAGAAATCGCTGTGCGCTGTTGGAGAGCCTAAAGTCATGTTCTAAAGTGTTAGGTCGGCTCTTTCCCAGGCCCCGCTGAAAGTTGGCACAATAGATCTTGTTGTCTAATAAGTCTGCTTCTGCTGCGTTGTACGTTCTGCAAGTTTCGGATAATATGTATTTAACTTAACCTTGCAGAATTTTATTGATCCATGAGAGAATTTACTCACAACAGTTCACAAGTGACATTGTAAGACTGTGCATTAGAGGTTTTTATGATTTTCTAATTTTGACTTAATTTGGTGGAGCGATACCCGTTTTACATATAAATAATAATTTTGCACCAGTCAATTAGCCTTTTGTGGAGAGAAGTTGAAAAATCTGTTGAAAATTACAGGAAATACAATTGATGATATCACACCGTGAGACTAATTCCTTTCTCAGGTTATGGATAATTCATACAAAATAAACTACTGTATGTTTTTTGACCCTTTAAGTGTGATTGTGATTGACATTCATTTCCTAGGAGAAAGAGAAATAGCTGAACTGTGGTAAAAGGACACATATATTCAGAACTGCATATGTACAAGAAGATTTTAAAAAAATTAAATGTACTGTCAACAGGAAAGTCAATGGATTCTTTTCTCCTCATATTCATTGATTGCATTTTTTTTTTTAATTCCATTTCCTTTTGTTTTTTATGAACAAATAAAATTAGGGCTGCAACTAATGATTATTTTCAATCAATCTAACTTTTTTATATTCACTGACTAAACTATGAACCAATTTGTCAGTAAACTTATTTATGACTTTTAATATTGTAATCTGTTAAAAGTTCTCTAAAGAATCACTTGGTCTTGGTTGGTTGCTGATTTTGTATGTCTGGGAAAAGTCAGGCCTTAATGCAAGGACATAAAAATGCTGCTTAGAATGTGCAGAAATATATTGTTGATTTCAATATTTAGTGCAAATAATTCACTCAAATTAAATACACTACTAACCTGCAGTTTAGGATTATGAGATGTATGGGATTAAGTTCTTTCAATTCAGGCTGTAGGCGCCATGGTAGGATTTCAAACCCGTCATAGAAAGGGACTATAATAGAGTGGAGCCACAGTCCTGGTCTGCACCACACCGTCACATGCAGTCCGTGTCTGATGGGAGTTTGATGAACAGCTGACAGAAATCCCCCGTGTACAGTCCGCGATGATGTGCACGGCGTGTACAGTGTTGCTCTGCTGAAAAATAAAGTCACCTGAAGGACAACTAATGCGTGCAGCTCTGAAGTCTGAACTCTGCTCCAAATCACATGCTTTAGCTGACCAAGGACCTGTGGGCTGTGGACCCCTGCATTAAAAGATCTAAACTGCCCACTGACAATTACATTTGCTAAATCTTAGTTGAATAATTATTGGACTATACAAGATGTGGGAGAGTTAAACAAAAAGATGAAAGTTGCAACTTTGTCATGACCGAAGATCATCAGTGACGTAAATAACATTATTATTATTATTATATTAGTATTATGATCATAGCAATACTGGCAAAGCATTTATCCTTATGTTGAGAACTTTACTTTACAACATGGGAATTATAACAGTCATTCAAAGAAAAGGTTTAATTGAAGTTGTGTACAGAGCAGTTTGAATGTGGTTCTGCTGTCTGATAATCCCACACGCGCCATGTTCATCTGAGCGTCTAAACATGAGTCCTGGGTCAGTCCACAGATCAGAGGGAGCTTTACCTTTTATAGGCTCTGCTCTCATCTGCAGCACCACAGTTTGGACAGACTCCACATATCAGTCCACAGTGCACAATGTCACTCCTCAGAAGCCAACATCACAGGTTTATCTTAATCCCTGCAAAATATGAATTACTTCAAAACATTGCATTTTGTATTCTTGCCTTAATTCAAAATGCTTCACTTTCTTCTCCTACGCACGTTCAAATGGAAACATTCTTCATATTTTTCTTGGTAATTTTAGATGTAACTAAATTAATTTGCTGCTTTTGAGAGTTCACACTTGGGCTGCACAAAATATCGCAATCAAAATTGCAATTTGAGTTGGTGCAATTATGAAATTGCATAGGCTGCAATTATTTTGGTAATCAGATGTCCTTTGCAAAGGACAAAATATTCTGGGGATTTATTCAAGAATCCTCTTGTACCTGTTCTTTAGACCTCTACAAGCATATTCTAAAATCAGTTCATATTTTTACACAGTCTTCCAGCTCCAGGAGTAGTTTACAAAATGCCTTCTGAACGGAAATCTACCTTTTAAATATGTATTCCAAATCCAACTGCAATTGCAACGCTCACAATTCATTGTTGTTCTTTTTTTTTTTTTATGGCAGTGTGGAATGGAAGATTTCTAATCCTAGGGAAAATCTTGAGTCATGGCTCCTAAATGTGGGTCATAGATCTCACAGTGAGTCAGAGACAAGAATGAAACCCTAACCCTTAAAAATGTCAGAGACAAGCTGCGATTTATATCAAGCCTAGTCTGATATTTTGGAATTTTTGTCGCAGAGCGAGCCCTCCTCTGTTTGCATCTACCATCAACTTGTCAATATGTGACCGACAGTAAATGCAAACATGTGGCCAACAATAAACACAAGCTCCTAACAGTAACAGCAGAGAGCTCTTCTCTGTGAATATTTCGGCAAAAAACACTGCTAGCCTGTTGCATCGTACCATGTACAGGTGCGATGTATTAGGACTTTAAACTACACATCTTGTACTGGGACATCCATAAATCTTACAAGAATGTAAAATTGTACAGTGGACCCCTGGCTTTACCGAGTCTGACCAATTGGGGAAGTAAGTGGGGAAAACTGTGTTTGATCGCAGAGCTGCATTAAACAGAAAAGCACTGAAACATGATATCACACTATAGCAGAAATAGCATATTCACAAACCGGGATCAGATCACAAATAGATTTGTATCAGATTACTCAGTCCTACCTTGTGTATAGAGTAATATAGTAATAAGCAAGTTACAAAATAAATAAGCAAAGGTTTCAAACCTTTTAGCATGTATTAAATCTTTTTATTTGTTTTCCAGAATAATCCAGCAAACCATCCGAGCGGCTGTAGAGCACCATCTCCTGGAGCTGAAAACCTCCATCGACCAAGACCTAGGCGGTTTCACCAAGCAGAGGTGAGGGCCCACACACACACGCGCACACGCACGCACGCACGCACACACACACACACACATTCAACATAAATATCAGGACCGCAGACCTGCTTTTCCACCTGCTCCAGAGTTTGACCTGTGAATCTCTGCTCTTAAGCTGGGAAGGGTGATTCTTAAAGAAACATTTTTCCCATTCTGAACATTGTGTATGTGGCATCCAATAGCTCAGGTTACACACAGACACAACTGATAATGAGACAACTGTAAATACTGTGGGCAACAGCTGTCCAAGCATGGATTGACCTCCAAGACTAAACAACATACTAAAGACTTTCTCCTCTGACATAACACTCAAAGTTTTAAAGACCATGCACTACAAAATAAACGCAAATGTCTATTTTATGAGCTATTATGTAATGGGTGCGACGAAGCTGGAAGCCTTTAAATAGCCTTTATTAGATTTTGCGGAATTACTGACTCTTGGTTTTTCCAGGATTAGTGCAACGGAAGCATGTGGTCGCCATGGGGACGAAGAGCAACAAACAGAAACGGAAGATCTGTTGTGCGATGGAGTCGGAGAGACCCCAGCCGAGCAAAGTCAAGGAGATGAAGATGTAAGTTAAATAAAGTTGAAAAAGCCTGTGAATGAAAGATGTTGGGCAACGTTGTCTTTTTTGAGCTTTTCACATGGTCTAACATTGTTTCCTTGTCATCAAAAACATACCTGGAGTTGTATTTAGCTTCATTTCTGCATGTTTTGTAAGTCCTCTTCCTCCGAGCCACAGAAATCATCAATCACCCAGTTTTGTGATGTCTTCTTTTAAATGGTGTTCATTACAACTGCATGCCTGCATTAATATATTGGAAGCAAGCTAGGTGTCTTTATCTCCCCTTTGTAATTCTCTCTGCAGCCAATTGATGGAGTTCTAACTCAATTCTTGACGTGGGAAATGCTTGACTACTATAAACCCACATTACTAATAATTATTGTTATTACTCACATTATTTGACGTTCTTAAACATGAGGTACAACAGTTTAAAGGCCAATAAAAATGTTAATTGTGCATCATATTTGTTCTTTAAAGGACGGGAACTCAGTTGTAAAGCACAGTTTTGAAGTGTTCTAAATTGCTGTGTGTCCTTGAGCAATACACCCGCATTACAGAAAAGAGAGTTATCAGATAAATGCTGTATATTTACTTTGCAATGTTTACGTTGCCTTGGCGTCACTCACAAGTTTGCCAGCCACAGCCATAACAATGTGTTCCTTTTTTCAGTTATCTCAATGACATTTTCAGTGATTTATTTATTATTTGTTCATTTTTTTTCCTGCTAAAGTGAGCTTTACTTTGGTGCCCTCTGCTGGTCTTATAACCATTTATAAGGTACAAGTCAAATTAATTGTATGGAAAGTCCAAAATTGAGAAGTTGAGAATTTAGAAGTTGAGAATTGAGAAGTCATTTTAAATATTTGGACAGTGTGTTAAAATAAGACCTCTATTAAAACTGTTTGGTTTCGTTTGCTATCTTGATGCTCCCACTAAATCCAAGCTTCTATGTTTTGGTTTTCATGTATTTAAATAGACATTGGCAGGCATTTGCTGTACTAATTTAACAATGCTCTACCTCTTTGTATAACTCCCTAATTTGTGTTTTGGCGATAGCAGAAGTTTTATTTTTATATCAACCAATCTCATAATTATATACCAATATGAGAGCTGTTTTGTTTTCCATTAGGATTCAGAGGCCACCCCAGAGGACGGCTCCGGGATGGACTTGGATCAAAACAACATTAACACTGCCAGGTAATCCCCCGTCATCTTTTGAATAAGCTTCAATTACAGACTTTATCCCATCTAGTTCAATAAAGAAAGAGCTGTTTATAAAACTCCCAAACTTTCTCAGGCACATCTTATTTTAGACACATATTTTCATTGCCTGTTTATCCTTGAGCGTTATCTGTGTCAACACTTTTAATGCATCGCAAACATTGCAGGTAAAAAGGAAACTGTGCACCAAATTTGTATGTTACAAAGTGTCCTGAATATTATACAATCTTTGGTTCAATTAGACATTTCATTTATCACTGTATATTTTGTATATTTAAAGTTTAAACACTGTATTTGATTGATCCCTTTTATTCAATCTTTTTCTAGCTTTTAGTCGTCTTTGTCATTTTATTTGGCACCGTTGATACAGTCGGCAACAACTACAAGATACAATGTACTATTTATAAATCAGTTTATTTTTTAGAGGTAAAACCAGGTCATCAACGTTAAGGCTCACGACTTGAATTACTTATGCTTAAAATACTCCACCAAGAAACAAATTAAAAGAGGCACAAGTTGCGTTTCTTATTGAATCAACAGCGAGTTTCCCCCACGGCAGACCACATCACCCCAGTTATGTTGAGTGTATCTATATTGCCAAAGTGCATTCATAGTTTGTGAATTATGTTCAGTGACAACGGCAATGTTTTTTTAAATTTTGATAGTAAAATATGTCATTTCTGTATCTTTTCAGGCAGGACAATCAAACCTGTAATATCATGGAAGAAACTGACAATGGATGCTGTGTAAGTGCCCCAGCAGACGCCGGTGTTTGCTTTTAAATAATAATACAATGAATAGACTATTGTTGCACACTCAAAAGACGCTTTCACATGCTATATTTATATATCGATAAAGCAGGTGTCTTGCCCAAGGACACAATGATTGTATGCACTTTTTGGAGCTGGATACAAACCTCACGATAATAACTAAATCGACATCATTCAGTTAATAAAAGCTGGATCATATTTTTGGGACCCAATATTTATCGTGCGGAACTTTTTCTATGCACTATTGGGAAAAGTTTGTTATATTTTTCTTGTACGATAATATTTGAGCTGTAGAGAGTATAGTATTCTTCTATAAGTAATTACAGATACTAGCTAAAAAAAATCTTCAATTCCGCTAATTATTTATTATAATTTATGGTTACTATATCCTACATTTAGAAAAGGGTTTCTTGTGGATTTTCGACTTTAGACTTGGTGTAGCATGGGCATAAACCACTATCAAAAATATCATTAATGGTGATATTTTCTGTAGTAATATATCAGTTGTGTTATTGTGACAGTCCTAGTCTCCACACCTGAGCCACAGTCGCCCTCATACTTACAAACCTGCTGTTTTTCCTCCAAACTGCGTCTAATGGCCCATACTCAGCCGTTTGTCTCCTTTTGTCCAGGACTTGGATCCATGCCAGTGCGATCAGAACGCCAACACCAGCAAGCCCAACCGAAATCACCTGTCGCCGTGCCAACCACACACTGGCTCCTCCCCTCACCTGCAGCTGTTCCCCGACAACCAGTGGGAAGGTACAAAGACATTAGAATAGCATCAGTGCGGTTATCGGGATGGGTTTATTGACATCAGAGCATTCTAAGATTGTTAAATGAAATGAAATGGCGGCCAGCAAAAAATATGCATACATACATATACACTGGCACAAAGTTTAGCATCTATTCTGGAATTAAATGTATCCATCTAGCACTTACATGTGTTTTTAATGCTCAGAAAAAAACATACATCCTTACTGTGAGTGTCTCCTCAAATTTCACTTGTAACTAATGGGCCTAATGGTGACATGACCTGCTTGTTTCCATGGCGATAGATATGTTTAGGGGTGGGCAATATTATATTGACATTTAGATAATATGAGAATATGTGAATGTTGTTTTGAAGATATACACAGTTTCAATATCAAATATATAGTTTATTGTTAAAGAAAAATGCTACAAAAAGAGCTGATAATAACGTATTGTCAACTTTCATTAAAAAGTTTAAAGGGATATTTCTGCACTTTTGTGATTACTTTTACAGACATTTCACATTTTTCTCATAATTAAACCCCATCTAATACATTTACAGACAAGTTTTAACACATTTCCGTTGGACTGACATAATATCGTCTGAATATTGTTGAGAGATGTTGAAAATGTTGAGATATTTATTTTTGTCAATCTCACCCAGCCCTAGATATGTTTGATTGACACTGTGTAGAACATTGTATAGAATGGCATCTAAAGCAACCATATCTCCATGGAGAAAAGCAGGTGATTCTCCTCCAGAAAATGTACATCAGAAAGTGGAGGCACTGCTCAAAAATTCAAGATATTAGGACCGGAGACTAATGAGGTTTAAGTGAAACTGGCTAACAAATAAGGTCTGCTCTTTGTCTGAGATAGTGTTATTGTTATATTATCATAGAGGTTATGCAGATGACATCACAGTATTCAGAATCAGAAACTTAGCTGTGGTAAAATTGTTTGAGAGTCAATGGTTAAGTCATGACATTTTCTCCCGTGTGGGCTCAAAACACAACTTAAATGTGAAAGAGCTGCTACAGTCTGACAACAAATATTAAAGTCTACTACTCTGCATTTAAGTACGATGTTTCTGAGTCTGTTTGTCGAGGAGATTTTTATTCTTGAGATGAGCTGAAGTGTCCTTTATCTCCCCATTAGGACAAACAGCTAGATAAACTCTACACAATCAGAGCAACAACGGAGAAACAATTTCCAGTTTCTAGTATTTTACTGTATAAAGTTAAACTGAGCTCTACAGACAGAAATGAGGCAAAAAGCAAAGAAGCATTTTCTCAGCGCTGCCCATTGTTCTGCCACTCAACTGGAACTTTGAGGAGCCTTTTTCAAATCAAGTCGATGTCAGTGCATAACCTCAACGCTAGAACGTGAAGGCAACCTAGGAAAAAAACATCATTTAGCACAATACAACACTTTCCCTGCTGTAGTTGTCATGAATGAATGATCTCACCGCTCGTCTCTCTCCATCCTCTTCCTCCATCCTTCGTGTCTGTCGCTCTGTTCCTCCTCCTCCTCCTCCTCCTCCTCCTTCATTAGCGCCACCTCCCCCTCATGTCCACCTCCCTCCCATAGACTTCTCATGTATGCACCTGCAGAGAGAAGGCCAGGGTAAGTGTCACGTCTGCCAGCCATCCACACACTGTCCTGCTGCTGTCTCACTCCAAACAAATACTGTCATGTTTAGTGTCGGGCCACTAACTTAAATCACTAACATAAACGAAGTGCCAAATTCCAAACCTTCATGACGAACACTAAAATAGTTTTCAGAGAAGGATCTATTTGAAGGTGTCCTCCTCTTAAACTATTTTAGGATGGCTTTAAACTTTGCATGTCGCCTAACAAATCATAAACAAGACATACTGAGCTGTTTTCTGGTATTTATTGATCATATTTTACTATTTAAATATTATTTTACTTTTTCTATACTTTACATTTTGTTCATTGTAAACTACGATATTGGTCTATTCCACTTTATTTTCAGATTTTTAAAGGACTATGGCATTTGGGCCGAATGTGCACAACACACTACCATTTTAACTAAATCTAGCGTTGTACAAAATATCCCCAACACTAGATTTGTGTCAATAACAATAAAATAATAAAAAATAAAATACTGCAATATTATACTTTTATGGAAAAATAAATCACAAACGCTTTATAAAATTGCTCTACAACATTGCCAATTGCCAGAACTGAACCAGAATTAAACTGGGACTATAGTACCGTATTTTCCGCACTATAAGGCGCACCGGATTATAAGGCGCACCTTCAATGAATGGCCTATTTGAAAACTTTGTTCATATATAAGGCGCACCGCATTATAAGGCGCATAGAATAGAAGCTACAATAGTGGCTGTGGTTGCGTAGTTGCGGCTCAGTATTGATCCATATATAAAGCGCACCGGATTATAAGGCGCACTGTCAGTTTTTTGAGAAAATTGAAAGCTTTTAGGTGCGCCTTATAGTGCGGAAAATACTGTAAATACAGACCAGGTCTGAACCAGGACTAACTCAGAATCCAACCAGGTCTAAAGCAGAATTAAACCAGGCCAAAAAACGTATAAACTAGGACTAGAACCAGTGAACAAGAGAAAATATAGGATTTAATATTTGGAAAATTAGTCATGGGCCAGATCTTATTGTTTGGAGGGCCTGATTTGGCCCCTGGGCCTTAAGTTGAATAGCCCTGGTCTAGGACTTAATAATGAAAGTCGATTTTGGAATATGGCTCCTTTAAGGCAAATAATCTTTGACACAAATAGTGATTCATCGTAGCCTCTCCTTGGTCCTATTCTGTACAACCTTGTCCTTCCTCCCGTTTGTTTTTGTCTTTTTGCTGACGCTAACACAAACTGTCTGAAAGTCTTTTAAAGGAGAAACCGCACTCAGCCTTTTGCGTTGACCTTGTCGTACTTCGGTGTGTTCTCTGCACAGATCCCGTCCCGGCGTTCAAGTCGTGGCACGGGGAGAGCGAGAGCGGCGAGGCCCAGCTGTCTCCTCTGGCCGGCCGCATGGTGCCGCTGCCCCCCCTGCTGCTGGCCGAGGAGGGAGAGGAGGAGGAGAGCCCGGGCCAGGAGCTCTCCCCCTCCTCTGCCCGCTCACACCCGCACGTGCTGGCCAGGAGGTTTCTGGACTTTGGAGCTCACAGCGCCCAGAGGTTTCTCCAGCAGGACCCGGACAGCACCTCGCCCACTAAAACACACAGGTGAGAGGGAAGTGGAGTCTCACCGTGGAGTCTCACCGTGCTCCAGCAGAGTGGGAAAGGAACTCTGTGTCATTGTACTAACACGCTTCTAGAATTTGGTTTGTTTGTTTTAAATCACAATTTCATGTAAATATGCCAGATTTAAAGATAATGGCAAATTTCCATCTGGCAGGTTGACAAAATACTCAAGAGCGAGCTACACAAACACGAGTAAATGAGTTGACATTAAAGCAGGTAGCAGTTGGCACAAAAACGTTGCGCAGCAGGACATACAACAATAGCACAGACACAATGAAGCACACAGATGTTATCATTAGTAAAAGCTGCACGTCTGCATTGTGACTGCAGCTTTGATTGTCTAAGAGCCAAAATTTTACTGACCGAATCAATCGTATGCAGTGAATTTGATTGATTGGTTTATTTGGGAGTTTTATATGATATTGTTTACATAATTAACAGCATTAAATTAGTTAACCAAAAAAATGGTTCTTTGCAGAGCTGGGTTGTTCTCCATTACATTTACTCAGTTATATTTACTTGAGTAACTTTTTCAAGAAATTGTACTTCTTAAAATAACTTTGTGACGCTTTAATTTTACTCCTACTCGAATACTATTTTTATTAACAATATTTAACATTTGAACATTTGTGTTTATGGCACCGCTCCTTTGGATATGATTTAGTTTTTCACATTTTTATGTCCTTTTAAGGTAACAGATTTTGTGACTTATTTATTGTTTATCCTTCTCATTACATAAACTTCAAATTTGAAATGTTCTCTTGCCTGAGTAATAGTTTCCCCAAATACTTATTACCCTTAGATTAGATTAGAGTAGATTCTTGGACCACTACTTTGTACTTCTACTAACATTATTTTGAAGTACCTTTACTCAGTGGCGGACTTAGCTATTTTGGGGCCCAAGGCAAACTTTTGTGAAGGGGCCCTCCTCTATGGGTACCATTACAAAAATGTATATATTATAATTATTCATTCATTTTCTACCGCTTATTCCCGTTAGGGGTCGCGGGTGACTGGAGCCTATCCCAGTGAATTTGGGCCTTAGGCGGGGTACACCCTGGACAGGGGCCAACTCATCGCAGGATTAACACAGAGACACAGACATGGACAGACAACTATTCACTCTCACATTCATTCACTAGGGACAATTTAGAGTTACCAATTAACCTGAACACAGTCATGTCTTTGGACGGTGGGAGGAGCCGGAGAACCAGGAGAGAACCCACGGTAACACGGAGAGAACATGCAGACTCCACCCAGAGAGATCGTGAGATGTTGGCGTGGTCCGGGATTCGAACCCACGATCTCCTTATTGAGAGGCAGAAGCTCTAGCCGCTCTGCCACCGTGCACCCCTATATTATAATTCATAATTGTAATTCATTATAATTATAATTAAATTATAATTCATTTCCATAATCCATTTGATTTAACTCATTAATGTGATTTGAGAATAAACTGCATGTCTGTTCTTGATTAGAACCACTCACAGTGACAACCCCATTCAACTCTCCCTTTATAGCACTACCACATGCTGTATTCAACACTATATTATGACTGACTCAAAGGTGGCTATTGTAGCTATGTAATTTGTCCAATGCCCATACCATATCATGTACATCCTCTTCGATATCCGTCACGTTGTTTATGTTAGACGTGCTGGCCAAAGGCTGATGAGTCCGGGACTCTGCCCAACAGTTCGACATCAGCGGATGTTGACACGGAGTGTGCGGGCTGGTGCTCTTCACCTCCCTCCTCTTCCCTACTGTCGTCCGGGGCCACCGGCTCATTAACAGCTACTGTTGTTGACACCGTGAAAAAGTTTGTTAACTTAGCTAGCGTGGCTACATATTTACTAGTTTGCTCGCGTTTTTCTGCGCCGCTTGGATAAGTCCGCTTCATTTCTCGTCTTCTCTTGTCTTGTTTTGCTACCTGAGGTTACCGCCACTATTCAACACAGCGCTACCAGGGTTGGTGACGTAACGATGATGACGAAGAGGAACAGTCCATTATCGTGTTGAGTGGAGGGGTGTCCACATTATGCATGTGTTGCGATTTTGCGTTTCAGAACACTTTTGTGAATGCCGTTTTAATTTCCTCATTGTACACACAGCGAAAACAACTGGGTACGATGATTGCGGGGAGGGACGTTGTCGGGGGCCCCCAGTAGTAGGGGGCCCAAGGCATGTGCGGCCCCTTGCCTAATGGTAAGTCCGCCACTGCCTTTACTCTTAGTTGATGAAAACATTTGGAGACTCTATCCACCTCTGGTTATTTGTCTGGTTTGTTAAGACATTTGTTATCATGGTGTAGTCTGTAAAAATGAGTGAAATGATAGATTTGTCTGTTCATAGCTTCTGTCTCTCTACTCTTAGCAGACCCCGGCGAGCATCATTTGGTTCTAAAGAAGCCATGCGAGGAGACTCAGTCACACACCAGCTCACCAAGAAGCTCCAGCATCTGAAGAAGAAAATCAAGCAATTTGAAGAGCAGTTTGAGAAGGAACGAAACTATAAGGTACATGGTACAATGGCGATAGCGTTTGTATTTACTATATGGTTTGGCTCTTTGAGAAGCTGGATCTCAGTAACAAGGACATTGGCTTCCCTTTGCTTTTTGTTCAAATGGGACTCTTCTGATGTGCCTCCCGTGTTTTTTCAGCCCTCTCATGGAGATAAAGCAGCTAACCCCAAAGTCCTCAAATGGATGACGGACCTGACCAAGATCCGGCGTCAGATTAAAGGTACACAGTGCAGTGTTTCTTTGGCTGTTCTGCCGGACAGCGTGACCTCCCACATCTGTGACCATAGTCTGCATGTGCTGGTCTAACTCGCCTCCAGTGTGCTGGTGCGTCCTTGTCCACATCCACCACATTTGGGCGGCTCCGGTGAGGGGAAAGAACCGCTCTATACACTGCCTTAACCAAACATGTGCACAAGTAAAACGTTGTCAAAAAGAAAAGGCACTGGGTTCTATTTTTTAGTTTAAAATCTTGAATTGGATAAGGATTTTTGCTTTTGAGACAAGCATCTAAACTGTAGACTGGTTGAACAGGATTTATAAAGACCTAGCTAATTCTTTTGTATTTCTCAATATTTAGAAGCAGCTCTTTTCCACTGTTTACTGATCCAAGTCATTTTTTAATATTGTAAATTCTTGCAAATATCTTGCCAAAATTCGGTGTATTCGGCGTTTTACCCACAAAACCAGTTTGTTTAGCATCAGTTTAGCAGTTCTGAGATTCTTTCACCTCACTGAAACCAACCCCACCAACATGTCTCACCTCCTCAGAGGCCAAAACTACATTTCTCTGTTTCAAGTCCAAAACTTTTCCAAAAATCGACAATAACACTGTGCTCCCTCCTCCTCGATCCCGCCCTGGGCCGAATGATTGACTGACCCAATCGGCCAACCGCCACCAGGACGCCAGCACCACCTTTTCCCCAGAAGCTCGTTGCGGCATCAGGCTTTGCTGCACTCACACAGACGTCAGCCCCCTCCCCCCTCCTCCCCCCTTCACACACTCACCCCCCTGTGTCACCCTGACCCCGCCCCCAGCCCCAGAGCGCTCGGCCTCAGTAAGTACCACCCCTCTGTGCACCACACCCGTACGGAGCTCACAAGTGGGCGGCCACCTCTGCTTCCGGAAGTGAATGCTCCATTTTGGGTTTTTTTTTTTACCATGGACCGCTTGAAAAAGATTGATGGGACTAAAGATGTGTTTGTCCAATTTCATAAACATGAACTTCACAGGTTAAAATGTGGTCATTGATTCCAGTAGCTCTTTAGCCTCTGTCATGTCTTTAAAATCCTTAAATCTATTTTTTCCAAGAAGTCTGTGGAAAGCGAATGGCAAGTTCACTTCCAGAACCAGAGGGGGCACCGTTGAGCTCTACACTGCTTTACGATGGAGCTGTGCATCTGCTTCTATGTGGCTGGCACTCTGCACTTGATGCATGTTGCTGCTAGTCTCTTGTTAGTGATATTGCACTCTTAAGGCATGTGATATGTTAAAGATATTACGCTTATTCGGACCCTAGACACATGTTTTAAAACATTTTGGTCATTTGCGAGAGGAAAGCCTCGGACATCCTACTGTAGAACAGGTGCGTGAAAGAGGACGCACGCACAGCTAGACAAAGTTAAAAAGAAGAAACCTCCCACACACTGTTTAACTTGCATCATCAGTGAATTTATTTACTGAAGAACAACCTTTCGCCTTTATCCTTCATCAGGCAAAGGCCGAAAGGTTGTTCTGTTATTAGAATCAGTGATACAAATAAGGCCGTGTGCAGGAGGTTTCTTCTTTTTAAAACATTTGGTCAGAATGGACAAAAGTGTTACCAGATCGACTGCTGAAATAAAGGTTATTCAAAATGTTGTGTACTGAAACATTGTTATATAGCTTGTTAAACATAAAGAATGCCAAAAAGTGGTTGATTTTTCTTTTAAAAAACAAATCATACTAAAAGACAGAACTTTTGTGGGCCCTACATAGTTCCTGAATATGTCTAAAGATAACTAATATGTCTAAAGTTAAATCCCAAACTCTGTGAATGACATATATTCATATTAATCCTTGGTCCACTGTGTCCTCTTCCCCTGTCCCCTCTGTCACTGTCCTTCACCTGCTTCCTTCCCTGTCCCCTCTGTCACTGTCCTTCACCTGCCTCCTCCCCTGTCCCCTCTGTCACTGTCCTTCACCTGCCTCCTCCCCTGTCCCCTCTGTCATGGTTCCCGTCCCTCCTTCTTCTGTGGTGTTTTATGGCGGTTGGTATCCGCTTCCTTTGCCCTCTGTCACTGCCCTTTACCTGCCTCCTCTCCTGGCCCCTCTGTCACTGCCCCTGTCCCCTCTCTCTCTGTCCTTCACCCTCCTCCTCTCCTGTCCCGTCTTTCACTGTCCCCTCTGTCACTCACTCTGCTTCACCCCTTCACCTTCTTTTCTGGCGCTCCTCGGTGGGATGTGTTTTCAGAAGCCAAACAGCGAGCAGAGAGCGAGCTGGGCCCTCAGACTCGCCCACGGAGCAACACTCTCCCCAAGAGCTTCGGCTCCACCCTGGACCAGGCCCCTCACACCAGCAGCATCATCAACGTGGAGGAGGGCCCCCGTCCCACCAGAGAGGAGACGCTGGAGCTCATACAGAGGAGCGTCCGGGGGAAGAGAGAGGAGGACTGCTGGCCTGAGGATATCAAGGTCTGTACCAGTCTACCAGCACATGCACACAGATGGAATATACAGTCCTTTATTCTATATCTGTTTTGTTTACAGAAAATGACAAAGGAGCAGCTGTCATGTGAGAAAACGGTCCTTCAGAAGAACCTGCTGCACTATGAAGGAATCCACGGGCGACCTGTACGTACTGAGGCCTTCTGCCCTAAATGCAAACAAGCTTTAGTTTGATTTGGTTTGTGTGTCAAAAATCCACCAGAATACAGTCCTAATGGTCAGAATACTGACTTTTCTTGAGATGCTGTGTCACGTCATAATGTGCTTTATGTAGCATGGATTTGAAAACGAACTAGACGTGCACAAACAGAGATGTAATGGTGTTTTTATTGCTGTGCAGGTGACCAGAGAGGAGCGTTTAGTGATGAAGCCAATTTACGAGCGTTACAGGCTGGTCAAACAGATGCTCACCAGAGTCAGCATTACACCCATCACAGTAAGTCTTCGCTTCACACATTCCTGCTCAGACAAAGCCACTTTATTCTCATAATATGCTACTTTTGTATCATATTGAAGAGATCTCAAAGTGCTAAAATTAAAAACGTGTACGAGTCTTATTCAAACGTTACCTTGATGAAAAGCAATATGTAGATTTGTTGCCATATACGCAACTGATCTCACAAATAATGCAAAATTGACTTTTTTGAGCTTTTAACCATGTTATAACTCATCAAAAACATCCCTGCAGTTGCATTTAGCTTCATTGATGCTTGTTTGAGGAATACAGTTTAAGTTCCTACGAGCTACAAGCCTCAGAAAACACTTGGTTTGAATTGTCCCAGATTTATGACCATAGACCGTATAAATCACTGGACTGCCCTAGCCTGCTAGCCACCGCGTTCCAAATAGGAAGTAGCCATGGAGGCTGTACCAGCTCCATCAGGCTGAGCTGCCATTCACGTTCTATTGGACACTGGTGCCCTTTACTCTGTAACTGCTTCTGTCAAACTCACCATCTGGAACTAAAATGTCTGTTTTGACACAATACATGATCCTGGTGTTTTTTATTAGCAATAATACCTGACCAATCTGGTGCTTCCTTTTCCAGGGGCCATTTTCGCTCGCGTTAGCAACAGGTTTGATTGACAGCTAGCGCTGCACGTTGCTGCCGTCTCCTCCCGCCAAGGGGCGGAAACAGTTAACAACCTCTCTCCTGATTAGTCTGTGTAGTTGCCACGATACGCACTCAGATTTCCAAATATGGAGTCTGGCTCCACTTTAGCCGCTATAACTGCTAGCCATGATTGGCTTCATTTGGCTGGAGCGAAACGCTATGGGTGACGGCACATTCCCATAGTCCATCGTTGTGCACATGTCTGTGCAAGCTAGCTTTTGCCTTTCTCCCTTTGTAAATCCCTCTTCTACCAGTAGATGGTGCACTACTACAAATAATCCTGATGAGGGAATGCCTGACTGGGAGAAAGTCATGTGATTTTCAGTGTATACATTTTGGCTCATGCATCACTTAAATATTATAAAACCACACCATTTAGGAAAAAAATTAAAGATTTAATGTAGTGAATATTGTCCATACCAGTGTCACTGTGTCTGGTTCTCTAAATGTTGATAGTTCTGCTTTCATTTTTGGAGAAGATACTGCTCAGGACACTCCGAAATGCTAACTTATTCAATTAAATCTCACATTTTTTCAAGACACACCTGGAAATACCTCAAGGCACTCCAGTCTTCCCGGGCACACATATCAAGGCTGTAGAGCATGTTTACTCGCCAAAAATAATGCAGAATATGTGCCCTTTAAACTGTTGCCATGACCTCATTATAATTTTTAATTCACAATATTTCGAGCCAAACAGACTTACCTGAGCGTCCCTGTCTCCTGCAGGTGTCCCCCTCCAGCAAGAGGCGGAGTCAGACCCTGCAGCCCATCATCGAGGGAGAGACGGCCCACTTCTGGGAGGAGATCAGAGAGGAGGAGGAAGAGGAGCAGAGAGCAGGCGGGGCCGCAGAGGAAGAGCAGAGGGAGGAGGAGCGAGAGGAGGAGGAAGAGGAGGACGAGGAGGAGGACGCCGAGAGCAGCGGAGGAGAGACGCCCAGCCCCGACGTCATCATGCTCACCCACCCCATGAGCCAATCGGAGCAGAGCCAGAGCCGGTCCGAGCCTATCAGGAGCAAGCTGGAGGAGGGCTCAGGAAAGCTGGCCATGGACCTGCGGCTGTCCAGCTCCAACGCCTCGTCCATGTGAGCGCAACACGCACACGCTGAAATCATTAGGCTGCAAGTATTTACATTAGAAAGCCTGAATAATGTTATATATAGAACATTTAAAGAAGTAAAAACACTTAAACAACAGAGACATTCTTCAACCAGACCTCCTTTAGTCCAGATCTTTAATCTGTGAAAGGCATAAACTTTAAAGGTGCACTTAAGTAACTTTTCTGGGCCTCCACCTTGTATCCATGGAGATGTTATTGTTGCTTACCTGGAATATTCCACAGTATGAAATTAAACTATCCATGGGACAAGCAGGTAACGCCATCAGGCCAAGTTATAGTCTGTGGAGAACCCGCTCGCTGTAATAATGCATGTCTTCAAAGTCTTTTAAGCTGAATAGATATGTAGACGTTTAAAATTCTTCTCAATAATGTTAATTCATTTAATTTTTGCTTTCTGTGTTGCAAAAAAACAGAACATTTTCAGTACAACGATTTTAGTTCATCTATATCACACAATACAGGTAAGAGGTGATCACACAACGTAAGAGCTGATGTTTGACTCATCACTTTTCATTTTTGTCTGATATGGATGAACAACAAAATTATTTCTAAATGTTTGTTCCTAGTTCATCCTTCTTCTACCACTAGAGGGCAGTGTTAGTCTAAAAGTTCAAAGTTGTAGACCTGCGTAATCTGTTGTCCCTGAACTCAACTTAAATGCACCTGACCCTTTCATTGGGATGTGGTATCGTTTAGTTTGATTTAGTTGCAGACAGAAGAAAAAAACATTTTATGAATTAATTTATTTGATAGGGACAGTGCATATTAATGAACATGTATGAATGTTATATATGTTATAAATATGTCAGAATATAGCAGACGACCTAATTGTCCTAAAACACGTAACTCAGAGTGACAAAATATTTACAGAATTAAAGATGAAAGTTAAACCGGGTTTTCATTTATCCACAGTTTAAGGGTAATATGTGGCTGGACATTCTCTTGTAGACAAAGGAAGACTATTCCAGTATTTGGCCCCTTTGACTCACTGTTTTTGTCGATCATGTTGTATTGAATATGGACCGTTTGTGCTTCTCCCAGGCCCGAGCTGCTGGAACAGCTGTGGAAGACCAGAGCAGAGAAGAAGCAGATGAGGAAGACCATCCGAGAGTTTGAGGAGGATTTCTATCAGCAAAATGGAAGGTTGGTGTTGAATTTACATATCGTTATCAATTTATTATGCAAGATTTTTTTTGAACATTATCTACACTGTAAACATAATTCAATAAACACAAGAGTTATCCAAAAATGTAATGTTTGACCAGATCAAAAGTGAACAGTGGTAAATCTGTACTGAAAAAATAGGTTAAATAAGAATAATGGGTCAGAATGTATCAAAGACTTGGGTGTAGGCATAGGGATCTCCACAGGGCTGTGTACTTTCCCCCCTGCTCTTCTCCCTGTACACCAACTGCTGATCTTAACTGTTACAATATTAATAATGATTTAATTTGCACAGCTTGGGTTTGTTATTATAGTACTAACTTTTTTAGCTTAATTTGAAGATGGGGCTTTTTGAATGAGTTTTGACCCAATTGGACTTACACGCAGGACAAAATGTGCTGGTTTTTTGCCTTCTCTTTGTCCCGTGTTCCATGTGTATCGTGTTTAAATTTTTAAAACTGAACAAAATAAAATAAAAACCACGTCCACAGAGAAGACGCACAGTTGCCGTCACTAAAGGCGTTTTGTTTGTGTTTTGCGGCAGGAACGTGCAGAAGGAGGACCGGCTGCCTATGCTGGAGGAGTACAGGGAGTACAAGAGGATCAAGGCCAAACTGCGCCTGCTGGAGGTCCTCATCAGCAAACAGGACTCCTCCAAATCCATCTGACCCGCCTCTCCTCCCCGCCCTACTGTCAGCAACCCCCAAACACAACACGGACAGGTGACTGCGCTCACTGTCCTGTCAAATTATTAGAAACCCTAAATGCACTCGCAAATTTAACTAGTGAAACAATCCCTCAGACTTGGTCATTGAAGTATTTGGAGCACTAACATATGCCAAAATCTGCCATGTAGCCTTGAGGATTATAAGCTAAATGCGGACTCCTATTATGATTGACAAGCGGTGTTTTATTTGGAATCTTTTGCCAAAACACGTAGTTCCAAAGATGATTTCTGCCCGTTTTTGAATCCACTTCACATCCTGCGTTTGCCAGTTCACCAACACAAAACTTCTTTTTTGATAAAACTCATCACGACTGAAAACTGTGGATTTATTTCTTTGAGACGAAAAACTCTACGGGATTTTAGTTGCATTATTCTTCATACTGAGGAATCTCACGGACCGCTCAAAGACTGGGTTTTCTTAAGACTGCGACCCATTGACTGTTATTGTTTTATCATAAACTCTTCAAACCGAAACATCGGGACTATTTTCTGTGTTCTGCTTTGGAGCGTGTGCTGCACTCCTTCACTCACGCGCGAAGAACACGTGGAAAAATTACTTTGGAGCGGACTCTCATCACGCGGTGTGTTTATTTTCTCCGACTGCTGCGTTTGTCGCTCTTTTGGGTTTCGGAGTAGAATTTTTATTGTCGAAAAACACAGTTGTTTATCGATCCAAAGCATTTGGGATTGAAAGCAATTCACTTCAAGGCAGCAAGACTTTGTACGTAACATCTCAGTGTCATAAGATTCAGATCGAAATGCAAATCCAAAAAAGTGGATTTGGATTCGGAAGTCCCCATGAATGCAGCTTTTTTCTCTCTCTCTCTCTCTCTCTCTCTTTTTTCTTAAATTTGTGCTAATGCAGCCATTCTTCTCTTTTTTTTGTGCTTCCAGTGGTGGGCAATATATCATCTATTTGATTATGTTAACATAGTCGTTGCTAAAATAGAACATTTAGTCCATCATCTGTCAAAAAGATTGATTTGATAGTTTGTGTTTAACTTGCAGGCATGTTTTAGCACATTTCTGAAAAAAAGAATCCATATCGCCCACCCCTAGGAGCCACTTAACTTTTTTTTTTCTTCTTTTAAGTTGAGACGTGACATTTAAAAGTCTGTAGCGTGTTGCAGTTGTTGAGTCATGTCCTGCTGGCAGGGTAAGCTTCGCTATTGACGATATTCTTATTTGAATTTGACAGATGTTCATTTGTATCAGACTGAGAAATAGTTTGGGCATTTTCTACTCATATCCATATTCAGATATCAGACTAAAGCGTGTTTGAATTTCATCAGCTTTATTAAATGGCAATTCAGTTACATGTTTTTAATAGTATGTGTCTGGTTTAAGGCGGGACCTCAACACTTCAAACTCCGCCCCTTCCAGCCAGGCGTGAAAATGGACTGAAACTGGGTGCTTTACATGTTTTGGCCGCTGGAGGCAGCAAACGCAAATGAACCTGGTTTGAAATAAAATGGGAAACAAACTTTACCAAAAAAAAACAGAAACGTGGAACAGTAGACAGTGCTGTTAAAACGTCACGCACACAGCAGCAAAAAGAAATCACTTTTTTGTGTGTGTTTAGTCCCACTTTAACTTATTTGTCCACACGAGCCGATTTAAATCTCCGTAAGCAGATGTGAGTCAAGTCGATTTGTGTTTATTGTTTGTTTGTTTGTGGCATTTTTGGGGGCTAACTTTACACAAGCAGTTGAAGCGCTTGGCCGATGACTAAAAATACTGACCCATATCCTGCAGTAGTAGTGGGAGGTAGCGTGCGCAGAGGCAGATCTATGTTAAAGGCGTTACTTGCACAGCGTTCGCCGCAGAATGCAGCCCGTGTGTGTTTTTGTCGTTCAATTGCATTTCCAAAAAGAAAGCACTACTCCTATCGAAAAAAATATATACTGTAAATAAATCCACCCGAAGGAATGAATGTCACAAATGTTTAAATTATTTCAAATATCGTCCATTTTGGTTCATGTGTGATACCCAACAATGTGTTTTTATTATTCTAACTGTTAAAGAATACTGCTATTACTGTGTGTGTCCCATTGTTGATGTGCTATTGGTCTTTTTTTTTTTTTTCCTTTTTGGTTTGTTTTTTTTGTATTTGTACTCACTGACCGTAGTTAGCGCTAAGTTAGCGGCTAATCCACGCGTTTGTTTCTGATTTCGTCGATTGCGTTGTACAAAATAAGCTAATCTAGAAGCAGTACCGTAGTGAGCTTGCATGGCGACATTAAAATATAAATATCAATGTATGGTTTCTATCATTTGTGCCATGAAAAGCAGCAATAACGACATTTTTAGCATGTATCGTTTGGACCTCTATAAACCATGTGTGTGAACGTCGCGTTTTACCAGCAGTTCAAGCATAATGCCTCGTGTGGTGCTGCTTGGAACTACAACTAAATGCATTTTTAAAGCGATATTAGGACAGTGTCAAACATTCCGATTATAATTATTCAGTAGGAATGGCTGCTTATTTATTTGTCACCACTGTGTCATTATGCTTGTACTACAATGGTAAAAGTCGACACCTGTCTTTCTATACTATTTTTAATCGACATTCAGTCACAGTAGACTGTATCAAAAACGTCTCCCGGCTTTTAAAGAAACCAGTATTTCTTTATGAATCCAGAATAGTTCCATAAGTTATCTGTTTATTTCCATTTCTATCACTGTGCTGTGACAACTACTCTGACATCTTTGACCGTTCCTCACATTCTTTCACCTCCTCCTGGTCATTTACTCGTGATGACTGTGTTCATACTGTACGTGTATCTAATATAAATGATTTGATTTTGTGAATGCTTTTTGGTTTTTCAGTTTAACCAAGGGTGAGAAAAAAAAAAAAACAATCATTTACACATGAAAATAAAAGACTTAACCCTGACAGTTGTGGTGTTGTTTTTTTCTGGATGAACAAGACACTGCTACACGTTTATGTCTTAAGATTTAAACGTAATCAGTACGTTTGGGTTTCATTGTGAGATGTTTAAATCAATGTCTGTTACAGTAAACTGCCAAACATTTCCAGACGAGTTGGTCTTCTCTGAAAAGGTCAGAGTAAATACTGGATAAAAATGAACACGACCAAGACAGAAGGGTAAACAATTCGCCTTTTAGACAGATCACAATCTACAGTGTTTCTTTAACAGAAAAGACTAAAAAGAAGCTGAGCAATACATTGGTTTGGCAAATTATAGGTGTGCTTGTACTATAATAAAGACAGAACATAACTACTTTTTAAAAATTATTACCGTTAAAGTCTATGCGACAGGTTCTCGTGATTTAATCATTCTGACTTAGTTTGGTGGGAGGGCACCTGTAAATATTTATCATAGTTTTAGTTTTGTGAAGTTGCAGTTTGTGAAGAAAAATAAAAGTTGAAAATGGCAGGAAGTGAATTCTATAACGGAATCCCTCTGTGATGTCATCAAAAAGCGACGTACCTTTGAGACAATTTACACACAACTGACACATTTTTCTAACTGTTTAAACGTTGTTGTTTTTTTCTTTATATGGATTTTGGCCTTTGTTTTCAAAATGGTTGCTAGGTAACAGTTGTGGAATTACCTCTACTTATATCACATCTGCTGCCCGTGTTCAACCAGGAAATAACATTAAACAGTACAAAAACTGTTTGTCTCAACACAAGTAGATGATTAAATAGTGCCTTTGGGTTTCAAACGGTTTTGGATTCACAGCAGGCTGACAGAAGAGGCAGAAGCAAGAAAACTCATCAAGGAAACCGTCTGATTTAATCCACTGACGGTAAAGGACACATATACAAAAACACAAATAAACCCTTGCATTTACTTCCAGTCGAGCGATCTATTTATTTCTCATTAAATGTTGGTGTTTCAGTGGTTAATAGTTGTAAACTATTGTCAAGCTAAACTCAAAACGAATTGACTCTGTGCACAGGTCGTCAGTTGTGTTGTTTACTTTTAAATTGTTATGCATTAGCTTTAACCCATTGAGACATGTCCCTTTATAAACAGACAAGTGTCCTTTGGTGTACTTGTTTTGTACAGTCTTTAACATGTTTCAGAGTCGTCCAAACACAACTCACTGTTCACTGCTCGATCTGTCAGGATTTATTCATTCTAGTCTGACTGGACCAAAACCCCACTGAACTGAATTAGGGGACGTGTCTGTGTCTCAATGCTAACGCGAATGCATAGCAATTTAAAAGTAAACAATCGATAATGATGAGTGGATTATTAGAAGCCTTGGTGGCGGTGAACTGGCTGCTGTTCTGGGATGGGTCACTAGAGGGCGCTGTGTGACAGTCCAGAGGCAGCAAACACAAACACACCAGCCCACTCTGCATTAAACACATGACACTGTGACTCAAATAGACCCTTTAAAAGATTGTAAACAAAAACGTTCTAAATTCAGAACGGAGGCAAAAGTGAAGTGCAACGTGATGTGATTTCACTGGAGAAACTGGGATTAACCTCAGAATATAATGTATAAAATATGACAAACTGAGATGATTTTGGAAAAATAAAAGCCCTCTGACACATGTGAGGGACACCAGAGCTGCTTTAAACACATTTATTATTTTATTTGTATTTATTTATTTGGCAGGGACAGTGCAATCCTACATAGTTACAGAACAAATCTTGTAGCTGATGCGATGCAGACAGAGTTTATAGCAAGTGCTCATTTTCAACTCCCGTCCCTGGTTGGACTTTTCTACACAAAACACATTAAAACACATTTCTAATAAATAAATAGATCAGTGCAAATTTTAGACTCGTTCTTTCACTCTCACTCGTACACTTTCATACCATTTACAGGTGGGTACAGTTTTGGTTTACTTTCAACCAGCCCTTAAGTCTAGAGGTGAACATTTTTACATCAGAAATGCACTTGTATTGTATTTTACATCATGATTTAGGAAATTATGATAAACTCTTTGCAATTTGGGTTTTGGAACTATCCAGATTTATAGGTTTATTGGACAAAAAGTCACAGAAATGTTAAGCCCACAATATTTTTTCATTTTCTGTACAGATATAATAGATTCTTTTGAAACAAAAATACAATTTTAAGGCTAGAAAATTGTGTTTGGTCCATCGTTTGTAATGGAAAAGCAAATTAACTAACCTTTCTACTCTGGAAATTCAAATGTGTTGCTTTTTTCCAACACAAACACTTAAAACCAGTAGAATTTAGCTCTAATGTGAGAAATCATTGAAACATTTACAGTCTTTACTTTATTTTGCCTCCATTCTGGAATTTTGACGACATCACATTTTAAAGGGTCTATAGGATTAGGACAGAATTCAAAACAGTTTAATACATGGATAAATATATACTTTACTGAAAAATGATATTGTTGAAACAATAAAGACCCAGTGTGTTTAGGCTTCTAGGAGTCTTACATTACTGTGATCATCTATTAATGTAACACAATACAATACGATACTATATATTGGCTACAATATATGTAGGACAGCCATTATTTATTGTAATATATTGTAAAACTAATAAAATATTCATGATTGTGTTCTGATAAAGGCTCTCTGCAGACTCTAAAACACATGCAAGTACTTAAAAAAAAACAAGTGTCTTCATGAAATCAAAATGTCAATTTCATCAATAAAACACTTTATTGGTAAATATTCTATTTTATAATATTTGGTTAAAAATGTATTTTAAAAATCTCTGTAGAATTGTACAATAATCGTTTGATGAGTCGTATTGCTGACCATGAGAGAAAAGAAAACAGCATTTCTCCCCTGACAGTAAACGCTGTCAGCTCAGCTTTTATCTCGGCCGACATCAGAGGAACAGGACTCTACAACAGCAGCAGAGCCAGACTGGAATACACACAATCGCAATGTCTTGAGGGTTCATGTCTCCATGTCTTCTCCAGCCTCATGCCTCCTCTTTCACCTCTTGGCTGCTTCCATTTATTCTACAACAGGGACCAGTCGACTTCTAAAACAATAGTTCATAGTTCACAGCTCCGATACGATAATGTAATGTAATATTCTAGAATGTGATGTAAGATCAAACATGATTCAATATCCAGTGATGATATTAGTCTGAAAGTCTAATGTTCAAGGATCCAACAACCAGCCCACACGATCAAAGGTCAGAGGTCAAATGGACGTTCAAGTCAAATTAGAACACAAGACAGGAATAGACAATTTAATACTGAAAAAAGTAATAACTTAATAAAACACATAGTAGATGTCATAAAAAGGCTCAGCATGGATTAAAGACAAAGCAAAAAGCAACCATTTGAAACTCTGGACTGGACTGTTTAGGAGAGAGCTCCATGGAAGCACAGAAAAAGCTCTGTCTCATCTACATTTGATTCAGACTCAGTGCTCAGTGCAGCAAAATAAGTATTTCAAATAAATTAGAAGGTGATCAAGACACACTATTTTACTGGAGCCTTGGCCCATTTCTTGTTTTAAATGTGACAGAGTGATCTTGGGTTTGTTTTTGTAAAGAACAATTTCTGAATGAAATAAAGTCACTTGTTGGGCTCTTATATTTCTGTCCTTTTGTGAAAAGCATGAGTCCATTGCTGTGATGTGAAGTGACCTGTTCTGTTGCCTCAGAGACCAAACATATTTATCTAAACAGTGCTGTGACACAACCACCAGCTTCTGAACAAGGACCAGGTATGACTTTAAATGAATGTTCTGTGTTTATATGTTTTGGCTTCACTTTCACGAGTGACACGAGTGAAATTTGAAAGCATTCTGAAGTCTCGTGTGATCCACTGACATGTCGCTGTCAGAGGTGATGTCCAGTCCAGACAGAGCTCCAGGGGCACATCCTGGAGCTGTTCAACACGCAACTCAGCGACTTCAACATGCAGGTCAGTCTGGACGCACTCACAACGCTCTCAAATGCACAGGTGTTTTGTGATGTTATTGTGCAAAAATGTGTGAAGTTTGAAAAATGCTGACTGGTGTAGCATGAAGCGTTGAGCCCTGTGCGTCCTGGTGCGTCCTGAGCCCTGCTGCTCCACACTGACCAGAGTGGGCTCTCTGCACTCCTCATATTCCTCTTGTGCTCTGCTGTGCTGTGTTCAGGAGAGGCAGAACGTGCTTAAGCTCTACCACAAAGGCTCCTTTTACGTGGACCTTCATCGGGAGGTGCCGGAGCTGCTTGTGGGGGACGAGCGACACCTGCAAGGTGTTGAAGATGGCTCACTCTCACGTGCATCTGTTCTTAATTCTGATGGAGATGCTGCTGGAGGAGATCTGCTGCTGTCGTCAGGAGCTGCAGGCCTTCATGCTGCAGAGTGAGCGGGGGACAGTGGACTTTGAACTGGTCAGTGCGACTCAGTCCACTCTGAGAAGTCTCCACAAACACCTCAAGGACTTCGACGCTGAAGAAACCCGTGATTTGGGTGAGCGCCTCACTCTACTACAAACTGCCAGTGGAGTTTGACCGCCTTCAGTCACACGCCAAGTCCACCACAGCTCATCTGGTGTGGGCTCTCTCTGCTGGACAGAGTCACGAACCCTCCCAGTTCTATGAGATCCAGGTTAAGCTCCTCAACCCTTCTGTGGGGGTGCAAGGCCAGAATCAGCAGTACCACGTCCAGGACCTGTCCTGTACTCTGGGGAACCTGACTCCAGATCGCTTCTACCAGTTCTCCGTCAAATGTATGGACTCCATCAACCTGGTGTACGGAGTGTGGACGGACTCACTCATCCTGAAGACCAGCGCAGAGAAGTGAGAGCCACACACTGCAGACTCATGGGACACGCTACAAACTCATGGACACGCTTCATGGAAACGCTTCATGGACACGCTTCAGACTCATGGAGGCGCTCTCATCAGATAGTGCACAGTCTACTTTGTTCAATACATTATCTTGACTCCATCTGTGTCTTGTATGTGTTGCCATGGGTGCAGTAGATTCTGCAGAATGTTCAGTCTAATCAGGCCTTATGCTCATCATGTGACGAGTGAAGGACATCGGTGGATCCTGTGAAGTGAATTGGTTTATTCCCGTCTGTCTTTATGGCTGAACCCTTACACATCTGGTGTTATACAATATATACAGTATGCATTTTCAATAAATGTTTACTCAAACTTTTCTTTTGTCTTGCTCCCATTTCTTGTTGCATATTGAAGCTTTACTTGGAACCTTTTAAGATCCAAACATGAACATGTGACTTATGCCATTTGTTCAGCTGGTCTTTGATCAGGACTGTATGCTGTTGTTGAATCTTCCACAGTCTGGCAATCGATGTATCTCTTATTATTACTACTATTACTTATTAATAGTATAGTATTACTTTTATAAAAAAGTAGGCCTTTATCTTCATCTGATCAGCTGTCAAACACTTGTCCGTCCTGGTGTTCGCCTGTGACGCAGCAGCGCCTTGTCTGTGGACATGTTTATATTAGCATCAGTCGACCTCTGCAGACAGATAAATGACGGTCGTACGGTTACATAGCTGCTCTGACAATGTAGGTGAGAGGTCATGCAGTTTATTTTCTTATTTTAAGATAAATGATTGCATAATCTGTCAGAAATACCTTGAACCCAGTGAACATGTAAGCAGCAATGGCTTAAAAAACCGAATTCATCACCTCCTGGCCTTATCTCATCTGATGCTATAAAATATAAACATAAACCAGTCAAAGATTTAACAGTTTAACAACAGCAGTTAACTCATTACCATGGCAACCAGATCACTCCCGTCCCTCTGGACCCGACTGTCTAGCTCTACAGTTTTTGTATCTACCATCAAATGTGCTTTTATTCCAGACCTTTCCTTATCAGCTAGCCTTTCCTTATCAAATACTTTGCTACTTTCACTTACTTACAGGTATAATTTTCAACTGTTTTCGTAATTTGTTGAAAGTCGTGAGCAACAATCCTCTTACTTAAGTCATTTTTGGCATCTTAAATTGGATTACTTGATTATGCAGTTGTTAACGAGGCCATAAGGGCATATCCAGGTTCGTTTAAATCTTTTACTCCTCCAATGATCTGAAATGATCCATCAGGCCACACATGTTATCATTTGTGTGTCATTAAGGGCTCATGACGACACACTTTGATAAGAGCCCGATGTTCCAATGTTTGGATGCCAAGCGTTAGCCAACCTGCCTAATCTTGTAGCTTTTGTAACTGCTGTTTATGGAACACCAGAAAAAAAAAAAATCAATAAAATGTCCTCTTAGATCTATATCACCTGACTTTCCAAAAATATGCTCATCTGGTCGGAAGATTTCTGTTTTTGGCCAACCCTAAAGAAAGACTAAAAGAATAAGAAGAAAGTGCGAAAAATGTGCTTGATTAAAAAAGTCATACAGGGATGCCATTATCCCTCGGGTTGTGTGGTTTTGCGGCTGGTTTTGATAGCGTTTCATAGGTTTTGAAATCGGTTTTCAAGACAGCCAAAGAGCATTGTTGACCTGTTGGTGCACTTCAGCTCTGAACATCCGACACAAACCTACGTCACGCAGTATTTTTGCAGAGAGACTTCTCCACTGGAATGGGTGGAATTCCCGTTCAACCAGAAACGCAGATAAGAACAGAAGTGCGGGTCACAAGCAGTCAGAGGTACGAGTGGGCGGGGCAGAGTGAGGCGGGTGTAGTACAATATCATTTTCAACACAAATAATAGTTGTGTCTTTATTACCATCTGACCTCAGAAAGAACCAACTTTGTCCAGTTTATACAGGTTTCTTTCATCATCAGCACATCATCAAATCAGCATCTATTTTCAATCCGTGGCTTTCAGATCCATGAGGAATGAGGGCTGTTTCCATAGCGATCTGTTCCATGCCATAGTGACTGACATGTTGGTGCCAGCAGGGGCGCTTCTGGGCATGTGCAGGCCCCATGTTTGTTCCACCAAGCGACATATTGTTTTAAGAGATGGACATAACGATGGAATATAATAAAATAAGGACAAGAAATCAGGAGTGGACTGGGGAGAAAATATGACTCTGGATCTAGTTTCATCATCATTTACATTTGTAGTTTTTTACATTCAGAATTAGGCAAATGTAAAGAAGGATTTTAGCGTCCTCCCCAAAGATAACTGCCATGTCCTGTTCCGGCGCATTTTAGATACTTTTATTTGATCTAATTACCCATTTAAATAGTTTTAATTTTACATTTTGACTTCAGAGCATGTATGCATTGGTTGGTTGTGGCCCTAAACATTTGCTTGGGTTGTTGATGCCACAGGCCGGTCCTGGCTCTAATTTGGTGGTCCAAAACAAGATTTTGGTTGTGGCCCACTATTTGACAAACACAGTTGAATAAACAGAGGCAGACCGAGGAAGAAATAGAAGCAGGCCATTCAGTCAAAAGCATTTACAAAAGGATGACCTTCACTCTCCCCTCTGTCTGCAGGACGGACGCTCCAAAGAAACACTGCAGTTGTTGTGTTGTGTCTTGTTTTGTCTTGTCCTGTCCTGTGTTGTCTTGTTTTGTGTCGTCCTGTCCTGTGTTATCTTGTTTTGTGTCGTCCTGTCCTGCGTTGTCCTTGTTTTTTGGTTGTTGCTATTGTAATTTTAGTTGTTAAAGTTTTTTTTTTAATCTGTGTTGTTTAAGTCATTTGACAGTGTTGACTTGTCATTATTTTGAATTTTGTTGCTGTCTAATATCAAGAGATGGCACAATTGTGAATTGGTTTGTCGTCGAGTTGATGAATAAAAAGAGACAAAAAAAAAAAGAAACATTGCAAACTCTTGTGTCAGGACGTCTAAACTTATTTAGTTTGTATCAACTATTTAGGCAGATTCTCTCTCTCTCTCTCTCTCACTCTGGTCCGGGGCGAGCGTGTGGGGCCCCTAATGGTTGTGGCCCTAAATAATCACTTAAGTGCCTATGACAGGTTGGACTACTCATGTAACTAAAATTTGTGCTAATAAATATATTTAAAGCTTTGCCAAGAATCGATCATAAATCATTATCTTATTTGACCATATTGAAGCTATTGCGCTGAGATATGGGGAAACAATTATAAAAGTTCAGTTTCACAAATTGCACGGTTGCAAAAGAAGGCCATAAGAATAATCAATAAATGGGGTTAAACTAGACCACACTAATATGTTGTTTTTGAAATCAAAAATACTAAGATCAAGGATTTAATAGAATATCAAACTGCTCAAATTATGTACAGAGTTCACAAAAAATCTTTATCTACTAATATACAAAAACATCTTTATCAACAAATATAGTTTACCCAAATTTTGGACAATGAAAAGCTTCTGTATCTCCATTATTATATTTTATTCATTGTTTTATGTTGCACCTCACGCCAAAGCCAGTTCCTATGTTTGTGAATTTTGATCAATGTCAATGGCAATAAACCTATTCTGATTCTCTGGTGTTAAATTATGGAATGATTTGAGTCTAGATTTGATTCAATGTCCCAGCATGATGGCATTTAAGAAGAAATGTAAAGAAATTATATTTATGAACTCCAAAAATAATGAACAGTATTAAGTCGGTTATATTATTCTCTTGATGCATTAAATATAGTATTAACAATGAACAGGAAACTGAGGAAGGGGGGTGGGATTAGATAAGTAATACTATAATAAGTATACTTTTTTCCACACCTTTTTGAACAACGTAAAGCTTTGTAGCCTGTGTGTAGCTTCTTTTATTTATTTATTTACTTTTTCCCTTAAGCATTTTTTTGTTTTGTTTTGTAATATCATTTCCTGGTTATGAATGACGACTGTCATCACACAAGGAAATTATTTAGAGACATCTTCACACAATTTTGCAATGACCACACAAGAGACACAAACGCAAAATAATATTCAAGTTTAATTTTAAATACTGCGAGGGATGGACTTTTAGCTTGCCGTTTTCATTTACGTATGTGGTATTTACCCAGAATTAGAATTATATTGAAAATTGTAAAAAAAAAAAAAAATAATAAAATAAAAAAAAAAGTAGTTATTAGACAAATCGTAATTTCTACAAAGCACTTGTTCCAACTTCAATTGAGCAATTTTGTTCATTTTAATTTTCAACCAGTTCACTAGATCGAGCCAAAAGTTCTTGGTTATGCAACACGAAAAAAATGTTCGATTGTTTCCTCCTCTTGAGAACAAAAAACGTATGTATGTAATATTTACATTGATCTTCATGGCTTAAACTAAATAAAATTATATGTATTTTAAAAAGCTCAGGTAAAGTCACATATTTTTCTGTTTGGCAACATATATGTGAACACCTTTATTATGCTGAATTAATGTTTAAAGGGTCAAGGTGGTGTGCCCCAGGGTTCCATTTTAGGTCCTGTACTTTTTAACTTGTACATGCTCCCTCTTGGTGGTGTCATCAGGAGACATGGAGTCAACTTCCACAGTTATGCTGATGATACGCAGCTTTATATCTCCATGTCTCCTGATGACACCAGGCCAATGGATGCTCTTTTTAACTGCATTTTGGACATCAAATCCTGGATGGCAGAAAACTTTCTCCAGCTTAACCAGGACAAAACTGAGGTTTTAGTCATTGGTCCTGAGGCCCAGAGAGAGAAACTTTTATCCAAACTGCAAGCACAGTCTTTTAATCCATCGGCTCAAGTGAAAAATCTGGGCGTTATCTTTGACTCTGAGCTGACTTTTATCCCGCACATCAAGAACATCACAAAAATAGGTTTTTATCATTTAAAGAACATAGCCAGAGTTCGCCCCATTCTCTCTCGGGCCAACACGGAGACCCTGATGCATGCTTTTATCTCCAGTCGTATAGACTACTGTAATGCCCTGCTCTCTGGTCTTCCCAAAAAGAGTATTGCAGGTTTGCAGTTATTACAAAACTCAGCAGCACGTGTCCTGACTAAGACCAGGGGGCGGGACCACATTACACCGGTTTTAAAATCACTGCATTGGCTCCCTGTGTGTTTCAGGATCGATTTTAAGGTTCTTTTACTGGTTTATAAATGTCTTAATGGTCTTGGGCCTTCTTATCTTTCAGAACTGCTTTTACCATATGAACCCTCGCGGCCCCTGCGCTCCTCCGGCAGCCTGCTCCTAGTCATTCCCAAAGTCAGGACACACACTCACGGCGAGGCGTCTTTTCAGTACTACGGCCCTCGTCTGTGGAACGGCCTGCCGGAGAACCTCAGGGCCGCAGAGAACGTTCAGGTTTTTAAGAGTAGGCTCAAGACCCACCTTTTTAGTCTAGCTTTTGATTAATATTTAATTTATGTATTTGTTATATTTATCCTTCCTATTTATTGTGTTTACTTATTTTAGGCTTACTGTTTTATATGTATTTATTTCCAAGTTTTACTCTAGTTCTATTTATTAATTACCCATATTTATTCTTTTATCAATTTTAGGCTCTCCAGTGTTTCCTCTGAGGGGCCCTCTGTACTGGGAGTGGCGGTCGTCTGTGGCTGCTGGGCCCTGGCTCATGGGTCCCTGGTGGAGGTTTGGTGTGTGCCTCATCTCTCCTCTGGGGCCTGAGTCGGTGTCCTGCGGCTGCAGGCGACTCTCTGCTCCTGGTGCAGACGGCTCCTCTGATAGTGCTTCTTCAACTGGTGTATCTGCACCCAGCCTATTGTATCTTAGGGTATGTGTGTGTAAATACGTGTGTATGTGTGCATATGCACATAGATGTGTATGTGTGTGTGTGTGTGTGCGTGTGTGTGTGCATATGTGTGTGTGTGTGCATGTACGGGTGTCTATGTGACTGTGGGTGGGTTGCTTGGCTGGTGGGAGGCGGTTGGGCGGGGAATGGCCATGTATGGGAATGTTTTTAATGCACTGTAAAGCACTTTGTGTTACATGCTATGTATGAAAAGCGCTTTATAAATAAAGTTTGATTTGATTTGATTTGAAAACAAAAGTTGTTTATTTTGGGTTTTCAACAAGTTTTTCAGCGGCCACGGGGCGGCCCGGCGATGGACGTGCGGTTGACGCTCCATAGACTGGTTTTCTTGCCGACATAAACCGGCGGCGCTGGGACCCGGGGCCGGCGGGAGGGCGTAGTCTCGCGCCGGTACAAGAGGAAGCTCGCGCCTGCTCTGTGCACCGGCGCGCGCACACATCACATCCCGCGCGCTCCTCCTGACGACAGAGCGGCGGCGCGTGAGATGAGAGCAGGACCGGGACGCTGTGAGGAAACCGCCTGAAACCGAGCTCCACAACCCCGACCGAAGCCCCACACCGCCGCCTGCAGCCCCGTGTGCCGCGCCTTCTCCTCCACCACAAGCAGCCATGTCGGTGCTCGCCCTCCAGGAGTACGAGTTCGAGCGGCAGTTCAACGAGGACGAGGCTATCCGATGGATGCAGGAGAACTGGTGAGCACACGCCGACACCATCGCTTCTGTCCCCGGGAAAAGCGCCCCGGGGAGAGCCATGTGTGCGGTGAGACCTCGCGGTGACTCGGCTGCACATGTAGCAGCAGCCGTCGGGATTAATGCCGCTGCTATCCCATTATATCATCCTCCGTGGCATCATCGCTAAATGTCTTCCTCTGACACAGAACGGAACACGTTGCGTAGGCCTGTTTAGCTCTCTGACGGTCAAGTGTGATGTTGGGCACGGAATGGCCGACTACAGCACTTTATCAGTGATTTGTGTAGTGGTCCTTGGTATTTTTTCCTTTTTATTTCTTAGGCCCAACACATTCGCTCGGCACAAGTTCATTGTAGTAAACTAAAGGTCAGCAGTAGTTCTGGCCCCTGCTGCCTTCTACAATGACCAAATATTAGTATCCATTCCATTGTGCTGAATCACTTCACCTGCTCCTCCTCATGGGACTGGAGTCATCAGGACACTCCTGTGGAAAAAGTCATGTAGAAATGAATTGTACCAAATTCTTAGTTTAAAACATCCTGGAACTCTCTCTAAATTAGCCTTGATGCAGACATAGTTTTGTCTCTGTTAATTAAAAAAACGTTTTAAAGAATTTCTCCCTGGGGATAAATAAAAGTAATGATTCTGATGACTCTGATTTATTCTGACAGAGTTTGACTAATACATAAAGACAAAGGCATGAACATAATTAGTCGTAATATAAGTGAAATTATTGTGTCAAATATTATGATATTGGAGTACTTAACAACTAGATATCGCTAAAATGTCCAGTATCTTGCAGCCCTACTAAGTAGGATTGTCAAAAGTACAAAAAAAATCAGATGATGATTAATACTCAAACTAGTACTGAAACAAGGCATTTAAGAGCAAGTATCGGGTAGTATAAAAATCACACAAACGGTGCCCTTTTGAACAGTTTTACAATAATCTTTAGCTTTATCTGAACTGCATGGTAATAGAAAGACATCATTGTGGTGTTGAAATCAATATTGAATCCAGTCCTTAGTATTCAGTCAGGGTTTCATATTTCATTAATTATTTTAATTCATAAATACTAATAAGAATAATTAATAATTTGATGGAAATTAATAAGGAATTATGTCGCCTACATGGAAATCAAAGGAAATAAATGGGGAATGAACAAGTGTGTACTTTGACAATCAAAGCTGGGAGAATACTAGGAAGAAGGAAGAAGTTTCAGGCCTCAAGACCAGCAAGTCTGGCATTTAAAGCACACATATTCTGCAACAGTGACCTTTGAACTTTAAACCATGTTCTAACAATGTTCCGTCATCAAAAACACATCTGAAGTTGCATTCAGTTGCGTTCACACTGTTTTGAGAATTTGTTTATTAGAAACGCCTCCCCCCTCCGAACGTCAAACACATGTTCTGCCGAACTTCTGCCATTTTCGGCCATAAGTTCAGACTTCACACGTCACTTATCAGAGAATGTTGGGCTGTTTTATGTCCTTAAATCATCGTCAGACTTGTTCTGAGCATTTCTGCCTCTAAACACGATAACTGCTGCAGCGCAATGACGTCTTTACAGCGCTGGCGCCACAGGTCATAGAATAAGAATTTTTTTTTTGTTTTGAAACATATGGGAATTTTAAAGGGCCTGTACCTGATTTTGAACCGTGAGACAAAAACATGTTTTTGTTTGAACCATTAGCCCCACCCACATAGTCCTTCCTTTCTCTCAATATTGCACCATGACTCAGAAACGACTGTCTGGAATATTCTTATGCAGTTGTTTCCATATAGTTCCTCTAACTCTCCTTACAATTAGCTTTTAGCACTTTCGAAACTGCACCATGACAGAGAATCACATGTCTGGGATAGTGTCAAGCAGTTATTTTCCCATGATTCATAGTGTGCAATACACCTGATTGGCTGAAAAGAGGTGTCGCTGGCAAGCTCTTCTGCACTAGTTCTTTTCTAACCAAGTGTATTTATAATATGCACAGATTATACATTACAAACACAATGTCTTTCCATGAAGTTGCTTCTATCAAACATTGTAAAGAGAATTGATCTCAACTAAAGTAAATAAAAACCAGGTACAACAAGCCCTGTAAGGCACTCAAGAGCATGTTTAAAGGCTAACCGCAATATGAAAAATGCAGAATATTTTTCCTTAAGTGGATAAACTTGTTCTACCAAGTGTTTATGTCAAGCAGTATGTTTGTGTCTTTGGCGTTTCGGTCTCAAACATTCTCTAACTGATAAACATCTGAGCTGGTCATCTCTTTGACATTTTGGTGACGTGACATACAGGACTTAAATGTGCCGTAACAGTCTTCAAAACATAAAAGTAGAACAAATTCATTTAAAACTCATTGTGGCAGTCCACTTAACGAATGCATTTCCAGCATCATAATTATTCACCACTTCCAGAGACCAGAGCGGCGTTGCCCTTATGGAAACGCTACCTACAACAAACATGCATCAGCGCACTTCTGCTTCACGGCGAATAAAACACTATAATTAGATACAGACAGCACACACCTGTCTCATTTAGACCACAAGAGCTGCCTTTATAGTATATTTACTCTGGAGCAAAACAGATTTGACATTACATGAAAAAAAATATACATACTATATTTTCAGTGAATCAGTTTGGGTTGAAAATTTTGATTGGCTACATTATAAAATTAAAGAAAATAGAATTCTGTCAACTGTACAAAGAGTGATGTTTTGCCACTCATCCAAGTAGCTCCTTCAGTTCATACGAGTGAGACCTGTTGAGTCCCTGCCATACATTTGTCTGAAAGTAGGATTTAAGCTAATTAGCAATAAACATTTTAGTAAATTACAGTATGTCTTCGCCCCTTGTTTTTTTTTTCCCTGTATCTGGAAAAATATGTCACGGTTAGAGCGCTAGTGTAGTGACGTGTGCATACTGAGCTACACTATTCTATTGTGAAAGTCTTATTGAACGATTACAGAATAATATATGGAGTGTTGTTGCATCCTGAATGTATGTGTAAAAGATAAAGCGGACATCAACTTTTATGAGCTTGTAACCTCTTTGCAGAAGTGTTTACGCAGTTGTTTGGAAAATCCTCTATTGTCCCGCAAATTCCTGTTTTCACCCACCCCCTATCCCCGCCCACATGCTTGTACTGCTTGTGTTGTCGAGATTGTGGCATTAAGATGGAGAGCGATAAATGTTGAGTTGTAAATTGCCATGTAAATTTTTCATTTTTTTTTTTGTTCAGTAATAAACATTTTTAAAAGACAGAAAAACACAAAGAGCACGACCAAAGCGAGTAGAGCGAAAAAGGAGTAAAACACAATCAGTTATAATTAAGGCACATACAACCAGTTCCAGATAATAATATTCAGATGATATTATGTCAGTCCAACAGAAATGTGGTCAAACTGGTTTTAAAACGTATTCATTGATGTGAAATGTCTGTAAATTGAGTCCCAAAAGGGCAGAAATATCTTATACCATTATTTGAAAGTTTACAACACATCTTTGTTTTATTTGTCGCTTTTTTTTAAATTTATTTATTTATTTTACTGTAAACAATATTCTCATTTGAAATAATGCCCACCTCTAATTCCACCGTGAAAAGGCTGATCAGTTTTGAACATGAAGTCAATGGACCTGTTTCTATTAAGCCATTTTAGATCAGTATTGCAGTTTACAATCAACAGAATGTAAGTGTAATCATGATCTACTGTTTATAGTACCTGAAAAAAGCACAGTATGTACATCCCAATCCCACCTGTTGGCGCGCTTTCTTTGATCAGCTCAGATTTGTATTCTAATCTAAACATAGAGCGAGCGTTCATTGATAGATCACAAAGTCAGCGGCTGCCAACACATCGACATGTAATCTCAGTCTATAAATACCGCCGGTTGTGTGTGCAGACAAACACCATGGCATCGAGTGTTTACCAAAGGCAGGTTTCCTCGAGGCATTGCACAAGTGGTTAAGATTAGCCCCGGTGAGGCTTCTCTGTGGCTGTGTGGCTCTGGCTAACGCTGTGTGCTGCTGTGTTGAATGTAGGTCAGTGGCAGCAGAGGCAGGCAGCAGCATCCTTTTGTATGACGTGTGAAGGTCAACGTGGTCCAGCTCTGTGCCACCACGGACAAAACGTGCATGAGGTGATTCAGGGCAACGTCAGCCGTCCAGATGTAATGCCCACATCACTTTAACTCCTTGCATATCCAGAAATGTGGACACGTATTATGCAAAATGTACTTTTTTGAGATTTTAGCCACGTTAAAACACTGTTCCCTCATCAAAAACACGCCAGGAGTTGTGTTTTGCTTCATTCACGCTTGTTCGATAAATCCTGTTTAGTAAGTCCTCTCCTCTCTGAGCCTCAGAAAACACTTGGAGGTACGGCGTTCTTTTACACTGTTTTTAAGTCCATAAATCATCGCCAGCATTTATAATACAATTGTGTGCTTATATTAGCGTGTCGGGGCAAGCTAGGTTTGTTTATCTCCCCTATTTAATTCCCGCTGCTGCCTGTAGATGGAATTCCAACTCAATTCCTTGTTTGGAAACGCCTCACTGATATGAAGTAATGTGTGTTTTCAGTAGAGCGATTATTTTAAGTTCTAAACCATGAGGTGCCAAAACAAATGTGCTCAAGAGTATGTTTAAAAGCAATAACAAGACTAATGATGCAGAACATTTCATCTTTATCACTTTCTCTTAAAATTAGAGCTGGATGGCATGATTAAAATGTAAATTGTGATCCTATTCTTTGGACAATCTCACTATAATTCAGTGCTTCATGCAGCTTTAGGTTCAAACAGACACTTTACCCCACCTGCTCCCAATTGGTCAGCCTACACTCTGCTCTGTGTGGCAAGTGGATTTAACCAATCACATTGCACTGTGCACTCTCAAATGAGCAGATGTTTTGCATTTAATATAAAAATGAATGGGATTATCAACGTCTGTGCATATTACCCACCCCTACTAAAAAAAAAAAGTTACATTTTCTGTCCCTAGGCTACGGCACTAAAATCTTATCCGATTTCTGGACCTTTATGATTATTTACATGACATGCAAACCTCTAAATCAGATGTGAATAATCAGAGGGACCAGTTGTAGATTTAGCTGTTTATATATAATTTTTAATAATCATAACTCCAAAAACTGTTAATTTTTAGATTTTGAAAGTGCAAAACTGCAGCCAGCGCAGATAGCTAAAATCAGATAAACTTGGAGCCAAAGTATCAATATTGGTATCACAACTGTAAAAGCAGGATTGGAGCATCCCTAGGAGCAGGAGTTATTTTTACTAGTTATTTGAATAGGGTTTGCTTTCCAAATGAGGGAAGAATAACTTATTTTCATAGCGAGGGGCTAAACATGAGTGTGTAGGAGCTGTCCATTCCCTAGTACTGACCAGCAGCCAATCATATTCATGTTCTGATGTCTGCTGACGGAGCACCGGCCAATCAGAGGGCGGCTGATCTGTGCTGACTCTCCCTGTGTTAGCAGTGGACCACAGCACATGGCAGACTGGGCCCAGAGCAGAGGGGCAGTTGACGGCCAAGAGACTCACAAAAAAGTGGTTTGGAGCAGAGTGCTGACTTTAATCAGATTATAAATGCACACTGTAACTGGCAGTGACCAGCTTGGGTCTTTGCAATGGATAGGTCTCTTCCTCTTGCACGTATTTTTTGCATGCCTTTATTTTTATTTATTTATTTAATTTATGCACACATTGTCTAAGAATATCCCTAGTTTGGAAATTTTATTCATTGACAATGGCAAAATGTCAAATTTTAGTGATTATTGTAAGAAAAAATATGACACCATGTACAAACAATCGTGAAACCCCTAATTTACCTTTATTGCTATTGTCATAATGCAGTACTATTCTTCAAGTTTGTGACTCATTTTATGAAATCAGATTTTCTAAATGACAAAATAAAGTAAAACAACCTGATAAAAAAAGATCACTTTACATTTAGATGTGTTTTTTCAAACTATAGATTCAAAACTTTTATTTTGCCTCTAAAATTGTCAGTCATTATTTTGAATAATCACAATTATCGACTGTCACAATAATAAGTTTTTTAAAAATCACAATAAATTGTAATCTCTCACACTGCCCTTCACAGGCTTGTGGAAGCCTCTCATAGCACTGCACTGTAGTCATTATTCATTCAGTCCACACTCTGGTGGTGCGTTACGACTGCAGCCACAGCTGCCCTGAGTCAGACTGATGAAGCGAGGCTGTTCATCTGCGCCAACGGCCCCTCCTACCACCTCTCTCATACTAATGTGGGTGAAGTGTCTTGACACAACAACCATTTACCACTGAGTTATTGCCGCTAATGTTTCGGTGTATTGTCTCTGTGTTATGGCACTCATCAGTCGATATAGTAATTATTGTGACAGTCTGCCAATGAACCGAATAATCTGTACATCCCTAAATGCCACTTTTTCTAAACTTATTCTTTGATTTGTTAAAGTAATATTCATTCAGCCAGGTTTTAAATGGTTCCTTTCGTGGGCATTAGAAGAGAAAATAGCAGTCAAACAACTTCAATTGTTGCAGTTCTTGTGTAATTTGTGTGTGAGTTCTGAGTAACACCAGCATTTCTTCATATGGTTGCAATGTGATTTATATTTACACATGGCTTATAGTCAGTCAAAATGTAGCAGTTCCTAATATTTTTTGGAATATTCTGCTTTTGTTTGATAGCCAGCAAACTATTGACAATTCATCTCTTCCTTTTACCTCCTGACTTCTTAAGCCTCATTACACAAGTGTATTTCCAACAGATAAAAGTGTTGGCTCCAGCGCTGTGGCCGTGTCGTGTGGTATTGTTTGCAGCACGATCGCAGACTGGTACATCCATCTAATGTATTCCCCTGACAATGGCAGCACACAGCAGACGGCCCATTGTAAATCAGCCCCGACAATTAAAGAACACACCAGAAGTAGTAAGTCAACCAAGAAGGCACCGACGAGCTGACAAGGACCTGCTGTTGTGCATCGGCTAATGCTTATCCATATTGGCAGGAAAATGTCTGTTTGAAGTTAGTTGAGATTTTTAGAGAATGCAGAAGTGTATTGTTATTTCAAGATATATTTTTGTAGTCTGCGCTGTACCAGGTTTTACTTAAAAACATGAAAAACACAACTAGTGAACTGTTATTCACTCTAGTGAATTTGTAAGCGTTTTCACACCTTTATTTTTTAAAGGAATTTATAAGATCCATCCAGCAGAACATTTCGGTGTGAAATGGGGATGAGTGAGGGAAGGACACCCAGCAAGCCATCTGGACCAAAATCAAACTCTAAAATCACGCTAACAGGCAAATTTGATATCTGTTGTGAAATGGGAAAAAAAGAACTAATCAGTCTTCCTGATTTTTTTTTTTTTATTTATTCATTTATTTTTTTGCATATAATGAGGCAAAATTTGTGCTACCTCAGCACAGATCTATTGGAAAAGCATCTATCCAGGTGACAAACAGACCACAATGCTCTCTCTGCATCTATCTATAGAGCGTTTTATACTACAAGAGAAGCAGTTGATGTAATCCCTCATTTGTCCAGGAGTGTTCCATCGTAGAAAAGGTTTCATGGGTTGTCATCCGGACGCTGTGTTGAAAAACAATAGGATAATAGAACAAAAGCTATCGCAACAAGTTTAGTGTCAGGTGAAACTAGGCAGGGCAAACTAATAGCCTAACAAAGACAGGCCATTATTAGTGACTCCTCCCTGTGGGCAGGGCTTTCACAACTGAGGGTAGCATATAAGAGTTCTCAGACCAGTTCACTGTTTGAAAATGGCTTCTGGTTGGAAGTCGAAACGTCTTGATTTTCAAAACAGCGTCCGGATGACAACCCCTGAAACCTATTCTACGATACAAGAGAAGCAAGAAGTGCACTGCTAGCATGCTAATGTTTGTTAGCTTTACTCATGAAGGTCCATTATGCTCTGGGCTCAGAGACTGGTGAAAAGTATTTCATGTTTCAAAACAGCAAAAATCAAGGTACAGCCCCTTTTTAAAGTAAAGTTCACAAATTAACTTTACACTTAAATTAAAATAAATAAATAACAACATAATGTATTTATGTGGGATGTAAAATATATCTATATCTTTAGCCTAATTGGTCTTTTTTCCATTTTTACACTGGCTGTGTGTGTGTGTCTGTGTATATATCTCAAACCTAAAAAAGACAAAGGAAAATGTCTCTTATAAATAAAGAACCTATTTCTTCAGCCCAAGGGTAGACTAGGCTTAAAAACTGACTTGTTTTCCTCTGAGGCTCCCACACTACTCCCTGCGGACGATGAGGACGCTAAACAAACAGGAGATTCGAGGTAGAGAAAGTCTTGAAATATTGCAGTGGACAGGCTGTTTCTGGCACGTGGGTTGAGTGATATTATAATTGGTGTCTTTATGGTTGCTCACAGACGGTAGGCACCAGGAGCGACACTGCAGAGTGCTCGCTGAACACATGTTTGTCTCCAAGCTGGATGGATGTGAAACGCTGAGTTCTGCCGCTGATGCAACAGCTTGGCAGGAGCAAGGTTTGTGTATGGTAGAAGTGTGAGAGGGAGTTGTGCAAGAAATGTGTCTTTCCAGTCAACAGTACCCAAAAATATAACACGCTCTCCTCAAATATGTGAGTCTGCTCCCTTAAGAGAACCGAAATGTTAATTATTGTCCAACAGAAGTGCTCAGATCCGGGGACCACAAAATCCAAATTTGACAGTAAGCCAAGGTACTACACTATTAAAGTGACAGGCTTTCATGTTTTTCTTATTACTTTGAGATAAGACCAGTGGTAAATAAAACGTGGAGTTTCACACCAGTCAAGAGGCAATTTGTGAATAAAAGTTGAAAAAAAACAACAACAAAACATACTACAGCCTTACAGGGTGTTCATTTTTAATCCCAGTAATTCATATTGCCCATAAAATTCCAGATAATTCCCAACTGCTATCCATATCCAGCAGGAAGTAAAATAAAATGATAAACCTCACCAAAATTAAGCAAATAACTATTTTACTATACTTTTCTGTAAACGTTGTGTTCATACCATACTTTTGTTGTCATTTAATGTATTTGAGGCACAGGGCATGTCTTTAGTGAACTACAGGCCCACCACTTGAGCCACTGTCTGCCACCTTGTTAGCGTTTTCTGGAAAAGAACAAAAGTAAAGATTTGTTTGGGAATCGAAGTTGCTGGCCAATTATTGTTTGGTCATTTGGGGTAGGGTTGGCTTGATATGGATTATGGATATCCGACCGATTTGATTTGCTGACGTTTCCCAATACCAATAATTCGATTTTAAAATCCATAGCAAAGCCCACGAATCTATCTTTAAGCTGTAATGAAGATCATAAATTAAGTAAAAAATGACAATGTATTTATTGGGGAGGTGGAATAATTAGTAGCATAATTGTATAAGTATAGTGACATTTTTAGTCATCTCATTACTCATTTTCCATTTATACTCATTAGTCTGTTGATAAAGACAAATCTAATGCACTGAGGACAAACAGGCAGGGGCATCAGGGAAAACCCTCTGATATTGTCCAATACCGATACCACGCGATACATTGCCCATCCCTAATTAGGACTCCAACATCAATCGCAATCAAGATGCAATTACAACATGACAACAAATAGAAACATAATATCGTCTGCAAACAGTCCTTTCAAAATAAGTCATTTTGAAGTACGATATGTTGCCACATCATACCACAGTAAGAGATAATATTGAAACTACTTTAAACCACTGACACAATCACTCTAAAGCAGGATAAGTGTTTTGTAAAAAATGTGGCCAGGAATATATTAATGGTACAATTATAGTATCTTTACTTTGTCATCGATGTCAATTAATCGACATACTACAGTAAAAATGTTCTCATATCGGTCTAATACAACAAAGTCCAAAGAAAAGTACATGTGATCATTTTTTAGCCTGAAAAAGTACTGTTCTTTACATCCTTTACTGAACAAAACATTGATATAGTAATTATTTTGACTGGTCTAACTGCAAACGAACAACAATTTCAGTATGCTTCCTTAACACTAATGCTCCTGGACATGTTTAAAAATATACAAATGACCGTTAAAACCCCAGTCATCATCACTGACTGGACTTGGGCTTTTGTGTTTTTCGACAATTTTGCTCTCATCACCGGTCACCCCTGCGAGGAGCTGACTCACCGTGTGGGCTCAGACGTCAGCACTGCTCTTTGCCGTGCAGCTTGTCTACAATCTGCTGAACGGCCGCGGAGGTGAATGCCATCGCCCAGACGCCACTCGTTTGCTCCTGCATTCATCATTTTTAACATCCAATTATGTCCCTAAAAAAAAAAAAACACACACAAACAAAAAACGTCAGCTAATCTCTTAACGTTGTTCAGAATAAGTTCGTTCGTTTGGACTGCAGTTGTGTAGCCAGGAAGATCAGATTCCACTACTAGATTGAATCAATTGGAAGATTAGAGATTAGTCCGTGCCAAGTTTCATGTTACTTAATTGGGTTTCAACTTTGAAGCTTGCCACTAGAAAAGACTCTAAGACACTACTACTCCATTTTTACTAGAGCTATCACTAACTATAATTTTAGTGGTCTACTAGTCAAATATTTCTATTGTATATTTAAACTTTTAAAATTATCAGCCAAATTAAGGTTGTAATATAGTGACTATTGATGAAAATCAGCAATAATCGGTTCTTTCAATTTATTTATAAAAGGTCTTTTGAACTTGTGTTTTGTAGTCTGTATAGGTCAATTAACGATTAGTCGATTGTCAGTTTTTATAGTCTGTTTTTTTTTTTGTTTTTTTTTTTATAGTCGACTAGTCACAATTAGTCAGTTGATCGTTGCAGCCCTAATTTTTCCCCAAAAAAGGACAGATCTGACATCTAAAAAATGCAACCAGGCCGGCTCATCTCAGGTCAGAAGACAAACTATGGAAATTCATTTGTTTTCTAATTTTGAATATTAAATGCTGAATATGTAACCTTGACAAAAACATGATTGAATTGTTTTTATTCTAAATTTCAGCCACAGTCTACTTTTTTTTTTGTCAGTTAAAGGTCCCATATTCTGCTATTTTCCCCTTTACACAGTCTATTCTAAGGGCTTTGTTGATAAAATTTTGCGTTGTGCAATATCCATAACATAACAGTTTCCAAAAAACACACAGTTCTTGGACTGGCCCCCCTCCTTGCAAAAGCAAACGTCTCACTCTGAGATCTGACCCCCCCGAACAGAGAGCAGGCTGCCTCCCCCGCCCAACTCGCGCGCCTCCCCCGCCCAACTCGTGCCGAAGCCTAGAGCGGAGATGGTGCGCATGCGCCGTATGCTCCGGTAAACAGCGATACACAAACACGGGAATAAACATTTTATCCGTCCTGACGGTGCGTCGTGCTGAGTCCTACGTCATGGATCTGACCTGGAGTTTGACGTGCTCCAGTACCTCGACGACGGACATTGCCGTTTGGTAAATAACAAGCTAACTCTTCGATCTGTCGTATCCATCGTGTAATTACTGTGTAGCATTACCTACACCGCGTCATCCTTGTGAGGAGCCCCCGTCTGCTGCTCAGCCGAGGGGGACGGAAAAGACAGTTCTCTAGCGAAAACATGTGGGAATCAATCAAAAAACCACTTTGGGCACACATACGAGGCCCAAATAGCACTGTAGGAAGGTTAAAACCTCTGAAAAGTCGATTTTGCATGTTATGGGACCTTTAAAAAAAATTCAAAATGAAAAATTCAGTTTTTAATATTCACTGCATAGACTTTTAAACCCTCAAATTCAACAGTCAAAATTCAGTGTGAAAAGATTCAAGATTTTCTCACTTGAATCGCTTGTTAATGCCTACACTTAAATTTCACGCATTTAGATTTTAGAAATTCAGGGCTATACATTGTATATTTAAAAAGCAATTTTTTTGTTTTGAATTTTTAAATTGAGAAAAACTATGAAGGAATGGACACTGCAAGATTCAATGACTGAAATTCACAATAGAAATAAAAAAGCACATTTTTTTCAGGGTAGGAAGTGAGAACTTAATAAGACAAATGATCTTCCATAGCAAACGATTATGCAATTATGTCACTGTTGGGCCAAACACAGTCGGCCTGATGCTACCAGAAGCTGATCTTGTTATCGTACAAATTGTCACAGGTCCAAGCAATAATACCCCATTTGATGATATGAAATAGTCTTTTGCAAATGTGGCATAGGACAGTGATGTGATTGGTTATCTGGGCCGTCTCATTGTGATGCTGATCGTTCATGACCAGGCTAAACCCTCCTCGGGGAAAATGTTTTTTTCTTGTTCCTCTTGTCAAGAATGGTGAGGCTACAAAGAAGGATGTGAGTCAGGGCCGTAGAAATGAGAGCATTTCCCTTTCTTCATGTAAGCTTAAATGGTGCTGTGTTGTGCCTGATGGACTTGATAATAACTGTTGTTGATTACGAGGCGTGTTGGATTTGATCAGTATTCCTTGCAAGTTCTTATTTATGTACATTGAAGATATTAGTGACATTGTGGATGTTTTGAAGATGGGCAAAATCAGGTTTATTGTGTGTAATGTTGCAGAAGGAGCTGATTTTAAAAACTTAAAAACCTTGTTGTAAACTTTCAAGAAGGGTATAAAGTATAGTGCTGTCAAATGATTAAAAAAAATTAATCTGATTAATCACACTTAGAAACTGTGATTAATCATGATTAATCGCATCACACACTTTTTCAATACATATGTGTCTGTTTTTGCATGTTTTCTTCTGAAATTAAATAACTTTATAATATAGATAATTATCTAAATGCATTATTTAGATATGTCTAGATCTAATTTAAGTCTTGCCATTTTATGTTGAATCTGTGGCACATGTTTCAGGTAAAGACTAGACTACACGACCAAACACGTTTAATGGATTAAGGGCCTTTCATACATTCATGGAACTATAGTTACAGAGGTAACTGACATTCATGGAGACAGATGGAGCTGGTGTTGGTCTGGCGTCTACATGTGCTCTACAATAGTTTGGTGACATATTTGATCTACTTTACTTGTCTTAGCGCTCACACGAGTTTTGTTTGTTCTGCGGCGTGGAGCAAAGCCGCTCCGTGCTCGTAAACATCAGCCACTGAGATTTCTGTGCTTCTCCCACCGTCCAAAGACATGCATGTGTTCAGGTTAATTGGTGACTCTAATTGCCTCTAGTGTATGAATGTGAGAGTGAATGGTTGTCTGTCCAGGTCTCTGTCTCTGTGTCAGCCCTGTGGCGAGTTGGCCACTGTCCAGGGTGTACCCCCTAAGACCCACAGTCACTGGGATAGGCTCCAGTCACCCACGACCCCTAACGGGAACAAGTGGTAGAAAATAAATGAATGAATGAATAATCGCATGAGAACACGTTAATTTGGACAGCCCTAGTATAATGTGATATTTCTGCAATTGCATGGGTAATTTTACCATAATTTCACATTTAGCTCAATTAATACATTTAAAGACATATTTTAGCCCATTTCTGTTGGATTGTTATAGATTCAGTCGGCACCTTGTCAGTTTAGGGGGTGTGGTCTGCCATGAGGGAAAGATGGGGGAAACTCTCCGTTGATTCAATTGGAAATGCAACTTTTCCCCTCTTCTAATGCATTTCCTGGTGAATTACTGTATGTCTAATTTAAGCACAACCAGTTCAAATAAAATCACAACTGAGCCTTAACGGATGGTATTGACCTATTGTTTACTCAGTAAAATAAACTGTTTACTGAAGGCATTTAGCTCGCATCTGCCGTTAGCATTCTTGCATAACTATAGGATATTGAGCAGTTTGACCACTTTATTCTCCATGTTTCTGTGTCTGTATTTGGCACAATATAACTCATGAACTGTTTGCTCTTGTACTTGTTGAACAGTGGGTGAAAGAGCAGCTCTGACACATTAAAATGAATGGATTGTTTGCTCTCTGAGGTTTGAGAGTGGGCGTTCCCTTGGATGCTGATTGTATCATCATCATCTGAACATAGTTACAGGGCATCAAATAAAATAAAACTTTGCTGGATTACCTACTTTTTTTCCATGAAGATGCATGAGTTCAATGCCGTACTGTAGAACATTCCAGGCAAAGCATTGATCTCTTCATCGAAACACGACGGAACCCTATGAAGTCAAAAAATATTTAAATGTAAAGGTCCAGGGTTGATTACCATTACCTGTCAGTGAATGCTTAACCAAGTGAAATCATTTTGACCAATGAATTGGCTGAAATGCACCATTGCGCCATCAGAGTGTGCAAGTGCAATTGAAAAATAATGTTTGCTAAACTGTGCAAATAATGGATTTATCTTCTAAAGACTGAGCAAACCCGAGTGACAAATATTAATCCTACATGTTTTATTGAACTTTAATCTCATGTGATGTTAATGAAGAAAACGTAGTGTATTATTCAGTTCATTCAGAATGGGACACTATCCATCACATCTTTTCTAGTTAAGGGTCCTTCACCTGGTTTCTCATGAAATAGTTTTTGCTTTGCCAGGAAAGTTCCACAGTATGACATACGGTTGTCAAACGTATCAAAAATCGGGTACTAATCGATAGCAAAAGCCAGTATTGAAAGTAGATACTCATTTGAGCAAGTATCAATACTAAAATCCTTTTTACCTTTGATTTTTCCTGAAAAGTTTTTAAACCACTTTGTTTTAATTAAAGTACTATTATTTGGTGCTGAAAATGTCAGTCTATTGCTGAGAAACTAAGGCCCGAGGGCCACATGCGGCCCTGTTTTAAATCCGGCCCGCGAAAGCATTTCATATTTTTTATGAGTTAGATAATAGTTCGATGGCGTTGTCCTAACAGAGGGACAGTTTCTAAACCTTTGGGACATGGCACAAAAGATGCTTGTGTTGTTTTGGCTCCACCTTTGTTTGTGAACATTCAGTGTGATGAACATTAACAAAGAACACCACAGATCCCTGAAGACAGAATAAATAAAGGTAATGATTTTTGCTATTCTGTTGTAGTTTTTTGTGTATTTTAGGCATTAAGTCTATGTGTAATAGTATGTGTGTAATATACTGTAGTTAACAACATTCAAACTGTAAATGGTCCGACCCCGGGTGCTCGGGTCAAAAAGTTTGCCCATACCTGGTCTATTGTCTAACACCTTGATCTAAAAATAATTTCTAATTATCCTTGTGGTATCGAAACTGGTGTTGAGAATCCGTCTGAGTCTGAAATTTAATGTGATATAAACGTTTTCATTTGTATGGTTAAAGGAGTTTCTTTTCTTTTTTTTTTTCTTTACCTAATAAGTCCTTTGTTTGCTGCTTGTCTGCAGGGATTGCTTGGTTTTCTTTTATCTCCATGGAGAGTTCCTCCCTAATGTAGATGGTTGTTGACTTGCTGCAGCTTCTCCTGTTTTCTCTTGTCCACAGTGTCATTTGTCGCAGATGCTGAGACTGTTTGACCTGATGGTTCACACATGGAGACAGTTTGTTGTCCATCAGTGTCTGGTTGGATCTGATCTGTACATTGTGTTAGTGGCCTTTGCCTGCCTTTAGAGGGATCAACCAAACACAAGTGATTAGAGCTGCCCATTGTTCCATTGTTGACATAAATGCTTAATGCAGCTCCTTGGAGTAGGGCTGTGTAATTACAGACTGCAGAATTTGGTGGCACTAAAGACACTACTAATCTCAAGAGAAAGGAGTCAGATTACTGTAGTTAATTGCAGCCAACCTCCTCAAACAGCGTTGTTGGCTTGATCCCAGACTTACCATCTATGTGCACACAGCTCAATGGGGCGGTATCTACAACCTTACACTGTAATCTTCCAAGCAAAAGTTTACCTTTTGTGTTGAATTTTGTCTTTTTTTTTTTTTTGTCATTTTAATTTGGCTACAATCACTAATAAAAACTATTTTATGTTGGAAACAAGGGCTGCACATTCAATTGACTCATTATGACTTGTCAACCTAAAAAAATCTAGTCATATTTTGATAATCTGAATTGTTATCTGGACTATACAGACTCTAAAACTTTTTTTTTTACTTTTTTATCAATGCAATATTTGTAATTATTCAGGTATGGGCAAACTTTTTGACTCAAGGGCCAAAAGGATTTTTACACTTGCCCGGGGGCCAGACCATTTACAGTTTGGATGTTGTGAACTACAGTATAGACGTGATGTCTAAAATACACAAAAAACTAAACCAAAAAACTAAACCATGCCGTTGGTCACTCTTGTTAGCCAGTGCATCCAAGTTTGGTGTTGTTCTAGTGGTGACTATTCTCAAACTGATCTTAAGTGTCCATCTGTCAACAGGATCTATGGAGTTCTTTAATGTTCATCGCGCTGATTGTTTGCTCCCAAACACAGGTAGAGCCGAACAACACAACAATCTTTTGTGCCATGTCCCGGAGGTTTAGGAACTGTCCGTGTGTTAAAGACGCATAAAACTTGTTGAATCTAACAGAGCTGAATGTCTCCTTTAAACAATGGAATTGCCACACATCAATTATAGTACAGTTACTTTGAAGAAAAGGAATGGGGAAACACCATCTAGCTATTATCTAACTCAAAAAAATATTATTAACCTACCTTGCAGGCCAGATCAAAATGCCAAAAGGGCCCCCAGGCCTTCTTTTGCCCCCCTCAGATCTAGAAACCTTTAGTCACCATATTTCAACCTTTTATGTGGTTGATAATGTATTTAGAATGTATCAACGTACAATAGAAATAATCGCTGATCAAAAAATGAATTAATGAACATAGTATTGCACTAGTCTGCAGAGGCAGCCCTAACAGATGATATGTTGTGTTATTTTAAAGTGAAGTTAATTTGTGAAATGTTCTACTGCTTTGCTTCATCATGTGGGCCTTATAATGTATGTATGTTTGTTTTAAAAGATATTGGTATAGGCCGCAACAGCAAAGATAAATATCTGTATATCTGTATTGGCTCGGAGAAGAATAAAATCCATTTTGGACCATCCCTACTTCCATAATGTTTGGGAGAAGGAAAAAAAAAGATCTAACCTGCCATAGAGCAAGTCCAAGTATTTTACGTTTTTGCTTACTGTAGTGTCATTTTTAGTACTATCAAGATTTTGTTTACACCAACATCCACACTTAAAATTCCATCAAATATAATACAAATCATGTTTAATATTTCAAATTACTATAATACCCAATAAATCACAAAAAATTAAAAGAAAATCCATATATTTTACATGCGGTATTTACGGTATTCCAGAGACACAGATTTAAAATTGGATTTTATGTGAGACTATGCACAAGGAGGTCATGCATGTGTGCTTTTAAAACATCCATGCAACATTAAATATGGACATGGAAGGGTTAAAATGGACTTGAATGTGGTCATTTCCATTGTCAGCTGTTGTCACTTCAGATTGTTATTGGGACTCCACTGGAGGCTGGGTATTCAGAGTTGTGACTAGGACAGGGCGATACGGCCCAACATTTTTATCACGACGTAAAAGAGAAAATTTGCGATAACTGCATAATTGACAATATAAATGACTCTAGACTAAATACTTAACAATGGCACCAATGTTTGACTTCAGTGACTTGAAATCAGTTCTGCCTCCGCACAGATGTTGTAAAAGCATCTATTTGGGTCAAAATGATAACCTCTGTGTGCAATTACAGAGCATACATAGCATAGAATATTTAATATGTATTCAATTATCATTTTTCTTCCACTCCTCGCCTCTACATTGATTTTTAATGCGTCTCCAGCCATTAGCATTCACAATTTTCTGCAGTATCAGATTCACTTCGCGGAATTCCATCACGATGTTCCATGTATTTCCCCGAAAGCAAATGACGAGAAATCATGAACGATATGACACGGCCCAGCTCTAGTTGTGACTGTCCGCTTTACTGGCCGCTGTAGCGCTCACACATACTTAAGCGAGGCATTAGACAGCGCGGCACCTTGCACAGCTTTGCCGACTCATCCTCACCATTGCGTAACAGGTGAGATCTAGAGGAGAGGAGCGGCTAATGCAAATCCTCACACTATCGGCGGGGGAGGGGCGTGGCCGGACGTTCCACTTCCTCCGGGCATACGAGCGACTGGCACGGCAGCGACGTTGGTCAATATTAGCTGTTGACATTAGGAGTGGAGGCCTTTTGTTGGGTTTTTCACAGTGTAAGCATACATCTGGGAGTCAATCCAGTCTGATAAGTCAGCAGAGTGAGAGAGCCACCACCCACTTGGAGTAATGTCATTTCACACTGATTGTATTACATGTTAGAGGAGCTTTTTGTTATTAGTGCAGGCAACAGTCGGAAGGACAGAAGATGGCAGGATAAGAGCAAGTCACTTCAGTACTCAGTTTGGACATGGTAAAGTGGGCAAAACATACAGGGTTGTTATTACAATCAGTATTTATTTTTTAGTATCAAGATTCTACTTCATGAACATTCATAAGACCTTTTTTCTGTTCTGCCATTTAACTTTAAAAGAAAGTATTCTGAACTTCTCTCCAAACTGCATGACTTTGCTGGCGCTGGACTGGGCCGCAGACTGTAAAGATTACTATTTATTATTACGCAAAACAATTACGTTTGCTATTTTTCCTCTTTTTTTCCAGTTTTTAAACGTATTAAAAAAGACTGAAAAACACAAAGAACATTACATGACCAAAGAGCATGAGCATGTTCTGTATGTCTATTATAATGTTAGTCCAGCCCTTGTTGGTGCAGTTTGTCCTCCATTGTTTGTGTTCTGAACTTGGGTGGAATGTTTGCAAGTTTCACACTTAAACAGGCCATGTGTAATATTAAGGAAAATCTTACATTTTCTTTTTTGTTCTGGACCAGAATAATATTTTTGCCACTTTGCACTAAACCACAAGCCTGTAAATCCAGGTTATGTGGTGTCCATCAGCCAATAGGGTCCTGACCAGGAGGCTTGTCCTCCATGGTCATGGGTCTTGTGCTGTGTCCATGCCCCTCCCCCCGATAATGGAGGGTCCCACCCCTACACACATGGCCCTTCTGAAGCCACGCCTCTTCCCTGTGAACTGTTCAGGAGCCTGTCCTGCCTGGTGTGGTCATGGATCTATTATATTAACTGGAAAGGGTATTGCTATTACAGTTTTCGGCTGACTGGCCACCTACAGCTTTGACACAGGTTGGATTTTATGGCATATTTTATCGATTTTCAGATCATGAATTTTTTTCGGTTTAGAAACATTTCATTTTCATCTTAATAATTAGCTTCGTCTCGCTCCGTTTTACGCTGCTCCGCTTTAGCAGCTCTTGCTGTGAATGGTCAGAGTCACGAACTGGCATCACAACCCGGAAGATCAAGTTAGCCGCTAAAGGTTGAACTGTCAATTCTCCTGGATGCATTTTAAAATGTGAACTTAGATACATACAGATCTGAACTACAATGTTGACTGTATTTATGCAGAATAAAACATGACTTTTTTGGTTTCTGTGAAGGAAAATTGTAGTAAAAATGGCAGCCTTTGCAATTTGCCCACCGTGTCCATCCAAATCACAGCTAATGACTAATCTTGCAGCCCTACTGATCGTAAATGTTTCAGAATTATTTGTGAGGTCATAGCGAGCTGTATTACATTACTATTTCATAATTCATATTTCAGATGATTATTTATTCATTGTGATGTGAATTCTACCACTGCAGTTTACTATGGCATTGGCCTAAAAATATTTCACAACCTCTGATATATGAAGCAAATGTCAGCAGGATTTATCCATTTTCTTACCACTGCGAGGACGTGGCGATAACCCAAGCCTTTTAAGCGCGTCAGGAGATGGAGCTGGATGGCGTGTGGTGGACTTCTGTGAATTCACAGCCATGTCTCAAATGGATTCCTGGATATTGCAGCTGGGCCCCTCCCTGCTGCAGCTCTGGACGGGCCTGTGGATCTCTCTACCTGATGAGTATGTGTGCTCTCAAATGCCCCTCTAGTACAAGGATTCGGGCAAGAACCAGTTTTCTTTGTTAATACTCAGACTACAACTGACGAGCATTTTGTTAATAGTTTAGTTAAGCGTAACGTAAAAGTCAAAAAAGTGACGCTGATTGAGGAGGCGGTGTACATTTATGAACACAAGACTCTTTCATCAAATGCACTGAATTTTAATGCAATTGCGTTTCAATTGTAGACGTTCTGTCAGTTCATGACATGTTTTGTAACCTCATGTATAGACCATTATTTGATTATTCAATTTCTATTTTAGCTGACGATTATTTCAGAAATCAAATATCTGCGATGAATGGATTAACAGCCCTAATTATAAAATGTCTTTAGTCTTGTTATTTATTTTTAATGTTAAGGAGGGCTGCATCATTTGAGAAAATGGCCGGTTGACATTTTGCCTGTAAATATTGCGATAAGATTTGTGTTTTAATCATGGGATTCTGTTCAAAGTTCATATTTTTAAATGCGTCCAGGAGAGTTTACAAAAGACTGAAATAGACCTATATAAACTGACAAACTAATAAAAGAACCACATTTGTTTCAGAATATCAGAAAAGATGTTTTTATGCTGAATACATCTTAACAATTTCAAGATATTCAGAAAAAAATTACAGTACTTAAAAAACACAGCATTTGCGATTTGCTTATTGCGCTTGACAATTTTTTAAATGATCACAATAACACACATTTTTAAGCATGACATATCCATATTAAAACATCACGATAAACGATCATGTTGGAGCTACAGGGTTGGTTAGTTAGTGGCATAAAGTAGTCTCTTTTTTTTAACGTACAGTATCTTTAGAAGGCACGAGCTGCAACAGTTGCTTATTCAGCCTTCTACAGCTCATATCTTATCGTATAACACAAAATCTACCCACTTTTGCAAAAAAAGTACACACAACAAATAATTGAGCCCAAAAATAAATTGTTCTATCAATTTCTTTTTGAAGCTTTTTAAATTTAAAAGACAATAGACTCAATATTCTAATTATGTGTATCTTACAACACAACTCTTGCAATATTATTAATTCTTGTATTTTAAACCTTTTATTTTTATATCTGACAAAGGATTCGTTGCAAGCGTTTTCTCACTACTTGCATTCTCTGATTTAATGATTCCATTTTTACCACGCCTGCTGTTGTGCCCTAGCCCTGAGCGCAGCCTGAAGGCAGCGTATGAGTGACCTTTTGACCTTTCCAGACGGGTGGGTTGTGTTATGTGATGTGTTCTGAGGCAGCTTCACTCCTCTGTCCTCTGCTGCGAGTGCGAGCGGAGGTGGTCTCATTCCATGGCTTCTTCAAACTCCGCTGCACTTCGGATGAGTCAAAAGGCCACTGTCTGTGAACTCGTCCTCTGTGTGCGTGAGAGAAAAGAAAGAGCCAGGAATGTGGTGTCTTTATGCTTTTTATTTAGTAGTTCAGGCCCAGAAGTGAATGTTATTGTTGGGATATGTTAAACAAGGATAATCATAATATCCACACCCTCATAGCATAATGGCTGAAGTTATTTACTTTTTGGCTACTTTCCAGACCCTGCTGCATCTGTAGGTGTCCCTGTCAGTCAGATTTTTACTGCCAAAAATGTGTCCCGCCTGCAATTTTGCTCTATAAGTGTAAAGTGGCTTCTATTTTCCCAGAAACATTGAAAAATTACTTGTTGACCTTGTTTTTAAAGTTTTAAAGATGCAAAATTGACTTTTAGAAGTTTTTAACCATAATCCAATTCTTCCCCCTTGTCATTAAACCAAGTACAGTATTTTCCGCACTATAAGGCGCACCTAAAAGCTTTCAATTTTCTCAAAAAACTGACAGTGTGCCTTATAATCCGGTGCGCTTTATATATGGATCAATACTGAGCCGCAACTACGCAACCACAGCCACTACTGTAGCTTCTATTCTATGTGCCTTATAATGCGGTGCGCCTTATATATGAACAAAGTTTTCAAACAGGCCATTCATTGAAGGTGCGCCTTATAATCTGGTGCGCCTTATAGTGCGGAAAATACGGTATGTATTTATTATTGTATGTATTTCGAGTGATTGGTGCATATTTGAGTAATGCGTCTTCTCTTGTGGACTGGACTCCATTACTTCATGAGTCCAGGTCTTCACCGCTCCCAGTGTCACACCCACTGATGTTCGTTTACTTCGCGACATATTTAGAATTTGTCAGTGTTGCGTAGCCATTTTAGCACAAAAAAACAAAATTCCTCCGCTCTCCACAGAACGACGTACCTCAAAGGCAGGTTTCAAAGCAGAAGTAAGCAGACTAGTTTAGATCAATATTGCGATTTAAGATGTCTGAAATATAAAATAATGCACACTATATATCAGACAGAAGCACATTAGGTTTTCTTTAATTGTGTTATTTGGCAATGACCGTATTAAGTGGTTAAATAGACCTGTTTCATGGTTATTTTTGTTTTATAATGATGTTAATACAGTTCATTTTGATTCTGCAACAACCAACCATTTGACAGTAAACCAAAGAATGATCTAACCCATTATGTAAATAGACTATATTTACATAACCACTGTCCCCAAACATAAATGATGTCAGATTCTACTGCTTCCATTGGCTTTTGCTAAAGACGCCAACTATGCTAACGCCATATTTAGGACATCGATCAAAAGCCAATGTCCTGTCCACGTTGGCAGAGCTGAGGTAGCTGGATAACGTTGACGATAATGCGTTTATGTCTGACGGCTGCTTTGGCCGAGCGCCATCTACAGACTTCAAACGATCAAAAACGGATGCATGGATTGTTAAACTCCACAAATGGTCAGCAAAAGTTGGTAAAAATGTGTTTGTGGCTGAATGGGGCCTGTTACCAATAACTGCAGCATTTGTGGCCATTGAATGTACAATTTAGATGTGTTTGTTTGTTAAATCTTGCAGCTTCCTTCATTACAACCTGCATTTTTACCTGAAATCTGTTGTTTACCGTCTCTCAATGACTTTGCCTTGTGACCGGTTTTTGCTGTTGTTTCAAAGTGGTATCCCCCAGTGTTTGTTTGGGCTTATTCAGCATCCAGTCTGTCAAGTCACACCACCTGCACTTTTTAATTAGGCTCAGCATTGGGAAAATGTGAGATTCTGTTGTGCCAGCCGGTGTTTTCAGCACAACAATTCTGCTTTATTTGGTCCAGCAGTGTTCTCTGACACTGCACTAAAACTGCACCGCACACTACGCTGAGGATGGTGGGAGGCAACTCGACACCAGGCATTTATTTACCACCCGCTTAGATCGTAAAACCAAAACTCACAAGCCCATATTGGATCCTTTTGTATGATCCATGTGATTAGGGATGTGGAATTTTTTATGCTGACACCAATATCTGATATGTGGTCGATAACCTACACTTACCAATGTTGATATTATGCTTTTGAAATCGCATTCAAATCCCACAAATGATTGCCGTCTGTGTTTATGTTAGATATAATGGTCTGTATTTTTTTATAATAGTGAGTCGCAGTGGCTGTATCTTGGTTATATTTCTAACTGTTAAAAGACATACCTGGTACTTCCCAGGTCCCACTGCACTAGACTGTCTAATAAAGGCTAGAAGTAAAAAAAAAAAAAAAAATCCCATCCCCAGTCTCTACAAAATACTAACTCAAATGGGGACTCTTGTGACCAAGACTATGTCAAGGTCAAATCAATTATCACTATAAAACAGAAGAGAAAACCTATTCATGTATTTCATAAGTGCATAAACATCACATGTTTGTTCAGTAATGATGCTGGTGAGACTCCAGTTAAAATATTATCTATATTGTCTTTGTGTGTGCAGGAAGAAGTCTTTTCTGTTCGCGGCACTGTACGCTGCCTTTATCCTGGGGGGCCGCCATGTCATGAAACAGAGGGAGAAGTTTGAGCTGAGGAAACCTCTGGTGCTATGGTCTCTCACACTTGCTGTTTTCAGGTAAACTCTAGATACAGTTATACGCATGTGTGTTTTAATAATGAACATTTCAGCTCAAATGTTTCCTCTTTCTGCAGTATATTTGGTGCCATCCGTACAGGAAGCTACATGACCTTTATCCTGATGTCCAAAGGGCTAAAACAGTCAGTTTGTGACCAAAGCTTCTATAATGGACCAGTCAGCAAGTTCTGGGCTTATGCCTTTGTTCTTAGTAAAGCCCCAGAGCTCGGTAAGTCCTTTCAAATCATATTCTACATTATTTATTATCTGTCCTTTTGGAGGGTGTGTGGTTTGAACCTTTACTGTAGTGTTTGTGAGCGCTGGAACATAAAACAGGAGTATAAAAAAGGTGATATTTCTTGATAGAACACCATTTAAAATCGACACCTTTGGTTTACCAAAATGAAGCCTTTTCTCATGCATGTACCAGGGCTGCACAATGTATTATAAATGCACCGAAATCCTTATTTACATTGTGATTCTTAACTATAGGGTTAGCGTTTTTTTTTAGATAATGAGTCAGGAAAATTTGTTTACAAAGGGAAATATATTACTTAAATAATTACAGTCTTTTGGTCCAAATTTATTCCTGACTTTCCTAACCACCTAATGAGAGGCCAGAGCGGGTTTTGCCGTTAAGGTAAAGCTAACAAGAACTAGCATGCTAACCACTAACTTCTTGATTCACAAAACACTTGGATTAGATACAGACAGCACACAGTGATTTCATTTTTGTATTTTTCCCGCGTTCTTTAAACTACACACAGCCTTTTAACTTTTGAGTGTCCGTCCGCAGGTGACACTCTGTTCATCGTCCTCCGTAAGCAGAAGCTGATCTTCCTGCACTGGTACCACCACATCACGGTGCTGCTGTACTCCTGGTACTCCTACAAGGACATGGTGGCCGGAGGCGGCTGGTTTATGACTATGAACTACCTGGTGCATGCCGTCATGTACTCCTACTACGCCCTGAGAGCCGCCGGGTTCAAGGTGTCCCGCAAGTTCGCCATGTTCATCACGCTCACCCAGATCACGCAGATGCTGATGGGCTGCGTGGTCAACTACCTGGTCTACTCGTGGATGCAGCAGGGCCAGGAGTGTCCGTCCCACATGCAGAACATCGTGTGGTCGTCCCTCATGTACCTCAGCTACTTCGTGCTCTTCGTGCAGTTCTTCTACGAGGCCTACATCACCCAGTCCAAGAAAAAGGCCGCAATCGCCAAGAAGGAAGACTAAATTATGCCGTAGCTTACAATAAGGAAAGAAAAGGGACCATCGGGGACCAGTGACTTGAATTCTTTAAAAGGGTTTTAGATGAAATACTATGAAGGGAAGGAGAGTTCTGCTTGAGCTGTGTAACATGCAGATGTAAAGCCTCCAGAGGTGTAGACTCTGGAGCCTGGTGATAATAAGCCATTGTGACTTGTGTTAAAGGGGAGAGTGGGCCGTTTGTAAGTCACAAGGTAGTGCGAGGTCTCTTACTGTAGATTGTCAGCACACTCCCAGTTTGCAAACCCTGCGTCGTCTCAAATGCTACTAAGACCGTTCCATACACAGAATACTTCTATTGCTTGAATTTACACAGAAACATTTGGACAGTGTAGTTAAAAGCGTTGCCATTAAACCCCAATTTGTTCAAACTGGGCATGTGAGAACATTCTACAGTAAAGAAAAAACTCTAACCACATTTGCAAAGAAGCCGACCTATCTACATATTATTAAAATATCTTATATGAATTAATGTTTCATCTTTTAAAAATGTTTTTAACATTTAAAAAATGTCACAAATAAAGAGACTAGTTTGAGTAGAATATTTGAGTTGCTGTCATCATCATGTGGTCACCTGATAAATGGACTTGTAAAGATGAGTGGGCATTCTGTCATCTGTCCTGTGAGTTTGTCTGGTGTTTGTAGAATCTGTCAGTGGAGTAGTTCGAGACACTGAGGACTGGGTCTATCATGAGCTGATGGAGGTAAACGGCACTGCGTTTGTGTGTCTTACATTGCAAAAGGCAATGTTTTCTCAGGTCTTAGGTTCTAAATATAATATGCATATCAAGAAAATGTTAAACATCTACACTAGCTGATGTCTCATTTACACCAACTCACGTCAGTCTACGGTGCGTCTACCGTTTCATGCATTCCAGTTTACTCAACACTGTCTGCGTTAGGGATGCATAGCGTTTCAGACCGCTGCGACATCCTCAGACCCCTTGTGTTTTTGCCGCAGACGGCTCGCCAACACGACACAGTGGTGTAAACGTGCACATTTACTATGAACACTTATCTTACGGCAGACGCTCGGGTATGGAACCGGAGATGTGACGGAGTGGGTATAAATCAGCGGTTTACATTGTGGCTTATTCATCCTGATGAGGTTGTGTTGTGACAACATGTATGAAAGATGAACTAAAGCATGTCTCAGCCCGTGGGCCTGATGGGAACCTGGCCTAATGTGCTTCTCTTTTCAAGACTTTGAAAACCTTTCCTCATACAGTTGGCAATATGTGTAGTGTGTTTAACTGTACAGTAAAGCTAACAAAGCACTAAATCACAAGCAGAAGAGTCAGTGCAGGCTGCACTTGACTCTTCTGCTTGTGATTCAGTTGAGTTTCAGTTTCTATGTGAGTAGTGAAAAATTAGCATGATTGCCATAGAATGAAGTTTTGATTTAGTAGTTCCAATGTCTCGATTGACCAAAGGTTTGTAAAGATAAAGTGAAACCCAAGAGTCCAGCAGAGTACAGCACATTATCACAGCCTCTGTGGCTCTTGTTTGTTGCCCACTTGTTGGCTTAAGTACATGTAAACGCACTAAGGTCCCCATCAGTAAATGGACTATTCTGTAGATCTGTAGAAGGACTGAAAAGGAAGACAAACCATAGAGGTGAAAAATCATACCAAACCATGCTATTGTCAAAGAAGCTGTAAGAACATAAATGTACCCTTAACTGTTTGTTGTGCTCATGTGCATTTGCACTGTATTACTGTAAACACAAGAAACCTAAATGTATGAACAAAGTGCAAATTGTGACATTGTGGTTTTGTCTTGAACTTGACATTGCTTACACATGTTCTGTTGGTGCTCACTTTTGCTTGCAGTGACATTTGGAAAGAGCAGAAGGTCAGGTGGAGGATATGAACATCTTTAGAAAGTGTCCTTGCATGACCTGTATGTACAAATGTCCACATTCAAACTAAAAGAAGGGCTTCACTCGATCACTTAATGCAGGCTTAGGCCACACAATAGTTCAAATCCTATGGCTATACAAGTACAATAATTGTGTGTGACTGCGTGAGAGTGTGTTAAATGCTGTTCCTGGCCTCCACCCATAGAGAAATGTGCAATTAATGTCATTGTTGTTAAATTAAATAAATTTCTTACAAAATGAAAGACTTTGTGACTTTCTATTTTTTTATTTATTTATGGAAATTTGTGATTTATGGTAAAGTTACTGGTGTGTATATATATATATATATTAAACTGGTAGATACATTTATGTCAGCTTAAGGTATATTTGATACATGGCTTATTTAGGTTTCTCCATATCAATAAACCCCTTGCCCAGTTCCCTGCTGTTGCATATGGGACTGAAGTGTGACAGTATTGAGCAGTTGGCTCTAGCGGCCTTCATTGCTGCGTAATTGTCAAAGCAATAGCGCCACCTGCTGTTTAGTTTATTGTCCTGGCAGTGCTTCTGGAATATCTACTGTAGTTTTGTCATACTACGGAGCCCCGCATGTGACATTAGCAAAATATAATATTTTCACGTGGCCACGAGATATTATCACGTTCCCACGTGAAAAAAAGTGTTGTTGTTTTTTTCTTTTCACGTGGGAACGAGTTAATTATCTTGAGGGAACGAGTTAATTATCTTGAGGGAACGAGTTAATTATCATGAGGGAACGTGATAATTTTCATGAGGGAACGTGATAATTATTTTGAGGGAACGATTTAATTGAGACATGCGCACTTGACACGCACCAGAAGCGGGATCCAGCACGTCAGAGAGAGTGACCGTTCACCTTCCAGATGTGTCTTAAATAAAGGTAAATGCATTAATGTACTCTCAAATATGTGTTTAGAGTTTTATTGTGTTTAGATTAAAGGAGTTTAATGGTTGCATAGTAGAAGATAATAGTAATGAAACATTAGCCTAGCTTGCACCCTAACCAGAAATCAACAAGCTAGCTATTATAAATAGCTATTAAGGTCGCATTCACAGTACAAATCGAAGCAGACTCGGTTCGATTGGAAACCAAAGTTGCAACATTGCATCTTTTCTCAGAGCTGGTTCAGTTCACCTTCACGACATACGTTTGCTAATCGAACCAAATGGCCAGACAGACGATTCTCCCCCTCGCCTGTAGAGGCACTGTGTATAGAATCAGCCAAAGGAATGACAGGGAAACGTTGGAGATACTAGGCTGCCTGATTCGCGTCACATAAACAAACTTGGAGCGGGACATTGGCGCTGTTTAGACTCATTCTTTGGCTTTTACGGATCTAAACCACAACCGACTCAGTGTGAGCAGCAGCTGAGATGTTGGAGCGCTTGCATTTTTTCTCACAGGAGGAAAACACAGGTGAGTACGGCTCAGGGCTCAATGCCCGGGGCTCTCTCGAATGCCCAGGATAATAGAAACGTGGTAATAAAACCTCGTTGTTCTATAAAACGAGCTCTTAAACGTTTAACATTATCATTATTTACCTGTACAACTTAATACTGGATGAATTGCCAGCAACTTTTCCCCACAATAAAGCAGCTAATGTGCTGTTTTTCTTACATTTGTTAGAATAACAGTGTTTATGTAATTACTGTTGGGAACTCCTTTCCTTTAACGCCTATCTGCGTTATTGATCTCACACAAGAGTTTGTTTTGATCCTGAGCCTCTCACGATCTCAGCCATAGAACTATCCATGATCTCAGCAGTAGATGATTTAATGGTCACTTCCTCTGGTTCATTTGTGTTCACAGTTTAAATCGCTCCAAAGTCTGATTGGGCGTTTCACAATTACCTGGCGGACTGTCCAGGCAAACGAACCCTGATTTCAATCAAAAGTGTATTGTGATTGCGACCTTAGTTGTTGGTCCGTTTTAGGTTGGCAGCCAAACACGCCCCTCTTTATGTGAATACTGAACTCCTGCACTATATACAGCTTAATGCACAGGGCGGTGATAACACGTGTCTTGTTTGTGATACGGGTTCTCCACATTAAAAAGTGACAAAGTATTGTAACTTCAATCACAAGAGGGCGCTCCAGGATTGTGTATGAACCACTGCCACAACGACCCGTGCCCCTTTAATTTGAATGAAGGCATTGATTTTAACTTTGTGTTTGGGAATTACAGAATATCTTTTGTAATGGAGAGTGAAGAGGACCTGCTTGCCTTTCTCCTGAAATCAAATGTCGAAGAGGACATCATTTTGAAACTCCAAAATGATAAGGTAGCATAAATGCACCAGTTTTATGGTAGTGTGCTGTGCTGTAATTAACTGCTATAAAAGACAAAAAACTATTTAATGTTATGCTTTTTTTCAGATTGATTCTTCAGTCATTCGCCTCTTGTCTGATGCAGACCTGGCAAAGTATATCCCTCGGTTTGGGGACAGAATAGCAGTGGTGGCTTTTTGCCGTCAAAGTCAACCAGGAATTTCAAGGAGTGAGCTGCTGGGAAAAATAAAAAGTAAGATCTTAGCTAGCAGCATTGATAAAAGAATTCAAGCTACGCAAAGGCACATGGGAAATGAGAACGCAAAAAGAAAGAAAAGAAGAATTGAACTTGGATGGATGAACTTTAGCAAAGAAGACAATCAATACAAACAGGTGCGCACACCAAAAGGTGGTGGTACCAGACATTTATCTGTTGACAGACATGCCAAGGTTAGGGAGATTAAGGAAATGGCAGAATCTCTCTTTTTCCCCAATGGAAAGTGTAGATCGTTAAAATTAGAAGACCATTACTGCAGCATTTGTGATTTTTTAGAGAATGAGATTGATCTTGAGAGCACAGTTGAGGAGTTATATGGAAAAAATAAGGTAAAAATACTCAGATTGTACCTTTATACTAAACATCGCTTAACACAAGCAAGAACAGAAGAAGAAGAAAGATCTGAAGCTGAATTCATTCAAATAGATCTGAGTGAGGAGACTGAAATTGTATTCATCAATGAAACAGTGGACCACTCAAATGAGTTGTCAATGGAACTACAAGAAGATGCTGAAATACCGGCTGTGAGTGCAGCCCAAAATGCAGTGTTGTCACGTGACGATTCCACTGAAAATGAAGTTATTTTGGGGGCATCTGTGAATAACTCTGACAGTCTGGATGACACATTGCCTTGGGATGGTTCAAAGACAAAGCTGGTGCTTGTCATAAGTAGGGGCAACTGCCTTTCTGAGCTTTTGCAAGCCTTTGCCGACCCTGAAATAATAGATAAAGATCTGAGTATCAAAAGAAAGATGTCCAATGGAAAGATAGAGGAAGGAGAGGGTTCAGGTGTCTTTCGGGATTGTCTTTCTGAGTTCTGGGGTGAGTTTTACAGCAAATGCACCCTTGGGAGGGATGCAAAAGTTCCATACCTCAGACATGAATATCAAGCCCCGGGAATGGCAGGCAGTGGCAAGGATTATTTTAGTTGGCTGGAAAAAGTGTGCGATATTTCCTCTTTTGCTCGCTCTCCCTTTTCTGGAGGAAGTTTGTACGGCACACCCTACACCTGTTTTGACGGAAAGCTTCCTCCAGTATGTGACGAAAGAAGAACAGGAAATTCTCTCAAATGCATTAAAATCATTTCACTCTGTCAACAAAGCGGAACTGTTTGATGTGTTGGATGTTCATGACTGCCACCGTAATCCCACAGAGAACACAATCAAGGAAATAGTGTCACAGTTAGCACAAAAAGCGCTAATTCAAACTCCAAAGTATGTCATAGAGTGCTGGAAACCAATCTTGAGCACTCTGTCAGACACTTTGTATCCTCAATGGCTTGTTGAAATAACACAGGAGCGTATACCAACACCAAGACGTGTTCGTGAAGTCCTGAAATTTCCAGAAAATATGACATCACCTCAGAACACTGTGGCCAGACACTTAAAGAAATACATAGGGGAATGTGACAATAACATGCTTAAAAGCTTCCTCCGCTTCTGCACAGGTGCTGATATTTTATTTGGCCAGCCTATCACTGTCCAGTTCATTGAGACATCCCAGTTTCAGTGTAGACCTCAAGCACACACATGTGGGTCTCATTTGATGCTACCAATTAATTACCAAAACTATCCAGATCTTAGGAGCGATTTCAACACAGTGCTCACTAGTTCAATCTGGGTTATGGACATAATCTAATAGTCATTGCAGTTGCATGTTTTATTTTTTGCCTGTGTATTTTACTTTGATTTGGTGGATAATATATGCAATCGTTGTTTCAAAAAATTGCATAAGAAGGCCAATTATACTTGAACATTTGATTTTTGATATAGGTTCAAAAGTGGCACGTTTACAGAGCACAAAAGAGCTAGACTCGAGATATATGTGCACATTTCAAACTGAGAAAAAGGTTGGAACGGCTACATTTTACTATCTTCACTAGTTTAATACTGTTTGGGCAGCATAAATGTACAAACAATTTCAATAAATACAGTATTTTATTTTGATACAACTGTTTTACAGCATGGCAATAGCCCTGTGCTATTTTTGTTTCCACAAACACAATGTTGAAAGACATTTTTATGTCTGTGTTAATAAACCATTGTTCAAATGTATCTGCTTGTTTATTCTCTATTCACAGTAAAATAGGTTGATTTGTAGCTATCTTTGGGGGGTATTGAAACAACTAGCTACTTTATTGAAATGATCTTCATTCAAACAGCTGAGTCCGAATGTTATCCCGTAGTGATAAATACAGTTCCAGAGCTGCTGTCCCGGTTAGTTGGGAAAGCCTGACCTAATTGTTCCATTGTAATAATGCAACAATCAAAAACATCCTCATCACAAGGAACAGAAGTCAGGAACCTGCAGCTCTCTTTGCAAGCAGAAATATCATCATTCAAGGGTACAAGAAAGTCCATTGTACCCCACAGGTGAGGTGCATGGTGCATTACATTGGGTATTCCTGAAGGCACACTTGTATTTGTTGAGGGCCTGATGCGATGTGAGTTCCAAACGTTTTTAATGTCATCTAGGTCCTCCTGCAAAATAATGGGTATTAATGTTAATAAAATAGTACAGGAGTGTTGTCAAAGCAACATACATTTATGAGGAGTAAAACATACCTGAATCAAAGTCATGAAGCAAAATTGGATAAGTGCTTTGTCAAGAAAATCCCCGCTGAAATGTCCTACATCTTTAAGGTCAGCAAAGAACTGGATCCAGTGTTCAACTCCCCCCTTTCTTAACTGACCCCACCAGCTCTCGATCCTTTGATTTGCAGTGCTTGCTCCAGTGATAAAGCTCTGTGGGCCAGCTCGGTCGTCTTGTCCATTGCGCCTCAAATACAGTTGAATATCCCTTAAAACAACATTCTCCGTCCCCATGTCTGTGCGCATCAGCCTTGGAAAGCCACCTTCATGCCTCGATTGTCTCAACAAAATACCCTCCAATAACTCTTGGGTCGCTGCTACTGCAAGAGGCTCGAAGCCACATAACTCTCCGTGAATAGCCGTCAATGCATCCATTTATGCAAATTCCATAAGGCTTCAGCTTGTCATAAGAATCAGTGTGCCATATGAAGTTAGGCCCACGTGAAAAATAGCGTCGCCGTAAGAGACGTCTTCTCTGGCGAGCCTGGACGCTGACGGGATCAAGGAGCGAAAGCAGTAACCTCACATCTTCCTTTCTGGTGTGCGGATACCATGCTCCAAACACTTAGCATACATCCATCGATAACCATTGAGTCTCCCTGGCCCTTCCAATTGATTAACTATGAAGCTAACAACTAGCTCAAAGTTAGCATATCGACGACGGTAGAGTCCATACGTTGTTAATATTCTCATCAAATGTCTTTTGCTCAAAAATGTTACCGTCAAAGCAAGTGTTGCTAATATGTCGTTGTAACTCATCCCCAGCATAAAACAATGTTTGATCCTGGAGTCACGATTCATTTCATCCTGCATCCGTAGGGGCATTACTTCCCTTTTCTTGCACCTGTACTTCCGGTACATGCTATTTACCGGCGCCTCCAAGTGGTCACCTGTCACTTGCCTGTCAAAAAATAATAGTATATATCATAAATTAACTTTTTCCCTCAAGATAATTATCACGTTCCCTCAAGATAATTATCACGTTCCCTCAAGATAATTTACTCGTTCCCACGTGAAAAAATCTTTTTTTTTTTTTTTTTTTTTAACGTGGGCACGTGATAATATCTCGTGGCCACGTGAAAATATTATATTTTGCTAATGTCACATGCGGGGCTCCGTATTTTACTAGTAAATTTGCATGTTTAAGAATTTGATAATTTGCGTGTTTTTTCTCATCGGTTTGCTAGTTTTTACTAGTAAATTTGCATGTTTAAGAATTTGATAATTTGCGTGTTTTTTCTACCAAATTTGCTGATTTTTTTTTGGCAGATTTGCGTGTTAAAACTCAAAAATGAGCCTTTTTTCCCATCAAGTGGCCCTAATACGCCTTCAAATATAGATACAGGCACAAAGGTACATAAAGTTTTTAGACTTCAAGGAGCTTCTTCAGTTCTCATACAACTGTAGTATGCTTTGGAATATCTGTCCGAAGTGAGGAGCTAACAACACTGATCAATAAAAAAATCAAGATAATAAATTAATCAAAGATATTTTAAAAGTTACACTTTTAAATAACAAAAACGAACTACTGCTTGTTATGGTTAATGCCGCTATGAAGAAACGGGGCCTCCCAGTTCAGCAGTTTCTTTTCTTCTGGATTTTATATTATTAAGCCATTTTAGATCAATTGCGGTTTACAATGAACAGATTGAAATAGTGATCAAAGTATGCTGAAGTTTTTTTTTTATTATTATTATTTTATTAACAATTGCAACATACGTTGCAATTATGCACATATGTGTGTGTGTGTGTGTGTGTGTGTGTGTGTGTGTGTGGGTGTGTGTGTGTGTGTGTGTGTGTGTGTGTGTGTGTGTGTGTGTGTGCGTGCGTGCGTGCGTGTGTGTGTGTGGTACATGCGTGGATAAATAGATAAGCTGTTAGAGGAACTGAGGTGGAAAGGAGAGTAGCCAGTTGAAATCGCTGTAATAGGTAATAGGCGGGGGATATAACTAGATCTACTATAAATTAGACAGAAGAGAGCGAGGAAAGGAAAGAGAGAGAGAGAAAAAATATGTATATATATATATATATGCGCATATAAAATAAGATAGTTGTAGTTATAGTTGTATTATCATTATTGCCATCACATCACTATCATACACCCGCACACACAACACTCATACATATGTACATACAATGCTTTTCTTTTTTTTTTTTTTCCCCCTCCCCTGCAATAATAGTAGGCCGGGGATCCCTCTGTTGACATCTGCACTCCGCTCCTAACTCCCAACCTTTTTTTTTATGCTGTAGTTTTATATTAAATATGCAAAATGCATCACATGTCTCCTTTAACATAAACGTAGATAACTGGGATGTAGTTTCAGTGTAGTTAGCTCCTCCCTTCAGACGGATATTTAAACCAGTTCTTTACCAGTGTAGCGTCAGAACTGGAGAAGCTACTGGGATGAGTGGCAAAACGTGGCAAAACACTTCACACTTATGTCCAGTCAACAGAATTAAGGCTTCAACAGAATGTCAGCCAACACCAGAGAATGAACGGACACTAGTCTAAGACACAACTAGCATAACACGCAAAAAAAAAATAGGGCAAAATGTTAGACTGTTATCAGGGATGTCCAAAACGTTTCACTGAGGGCCGCATTTTGAAACAATAAGAGCGCTGAGGGTCATGCCAATAAAGTGAATCATTCAAAAATGTTGCATTTGACACAGTTCTTGATGTTATTTAGCTTATGATAGCAGAATTCTTTCCACCTTTACTCAACAAGTACCACCTTTGGGTATTTGGGCCAATTTAGCAAGAGGCCTGGGGGCCAATAAAAACTGGTCTAAGGGCCGCATTTGGCCTCCGGGCCATAGTTTGGACACTCCTGTGTTAGAGAACTCCAACTCAGAATGTCTTGTTATACTATGTGGACAAATAAATATTCATGTAGTCTCTTTAGTTTGTGATTTCGAGATGTGTTTTTATTAAGAAGAAAGTTCCAATATTAAAAGATATGCAGTCTATAAAATAATGAGCTTTCTTGCCTACATTGCGTGCCGTTTTACATTCCCTTTCTTCATTTGGTCCCATTTAAGCCTTGAACCAGTCTTCTAAATTGCCCAGTCTCGATGTTTGGAAGACTTAAAGGTGCACTGTGTAACTTTTCTGGTGGAGGGTTTGAGTCAGTACTGAATGGTGGTCATAATTCAAGCATCAGATACGTCTGTGTCAGTGCACAAATGATGGTCCCAGTACAGCACTCGTACATGGACAAACTATTTATGCTAATATGCTATCACTTTGTTTTACTCTTTAAACATGTGTATTTTAAGTTAAATATGAGCGGAGTGTCGTCAAATACTCTGAAAACATAACATCTCACTGAAGATAAACCTGAGCCGAGGTCAGTGCACAGGATCATCAAGGTCACCTAACTTTAGTGTTTAGTGACAGTGGCAAGCACCATATTTTATCTTTAGGCTAAATTAAAATAAACTTTATGACACTTTCTTTTACGAACGCTCTTTATCTTATATTAAATTAAAAAAAAAATCTTCTTGAAATAATATATTGCCAGGTTTACAAACTAGCATGATTGACACAAATTTGGTAAGCAGCTCACTAGCTTGTCTCCGCGGAGATGTTATGGCAAGGAGGTAACGCCTGGCTGCATTCAATAACATCTCCGTGGTTACCAGTCAGATCTGTGGACAGGCGAGCCCACTTTCGATAAAAATGCATGTTTTTTTAGGAGTAAAAATAATGCACAATGAATAAATGCAAGTTAGATAAGTTTAATACCTAAGCAATAACAGCAGGGCTACCAAAAAAGTTACATAGTGCACCTTTAAAGCCCATTGACATTTCTGTAACTAACATATAATTATTACAATACAATATCTGCTGTAACTTGATATAGCTCTTTATAAAATTTTAAAAGACTGATCTAGTGGTTCTCCTCTGGTCAAATTTGGGACATTTTTAAATTTTTTATCTCGGGTCGCTGGTCTGTTTAATCATTTGAACATTTTATGCTTAGGCTCACAAACATAGCCATTTTAGTCTTTCATTTAAAAGTCTGTTCATAAGAGTAGATTGTAGCTAGGAGGCTGGAGGCTGCTGTCTGGGCTTGAACGTCGTGAAGGTTGACACTGGGCTTGATTGACAGTCAGTCTCCATAGCGACGGCAGACAGCATAGAGCACTCGTACCCTCTGTTGTGTTTTGCAGATGTTTCGGGGTCGTCCTGGTCACCTGACAGAGCAGACCGTGAGTTGCAGTGTGGGAGAGCAGTGCTGGGGAGGGTAGGGTGCAGGGTACCTGGCTCTGAGGAGCAGGACGGGCACACGGCTCGTCTGGGGCAGGACACCACCGACAGGACTGCTCTCTCTGCTGTCAGGGAAAACTGAAATCAAAGCAGGCAATATGTCTTTAATTGGCCCATTCAAAGTGTGTTAATAGATGCAGCTGAAACTCAAGAATGGAGGTAAAAGTGTGATTTCACTGGAGATGAACCAAATAGACAGAACAGAATATACAGAATTAATAGAATATTTTAAAAAAATATGAAAAATCAAGGTGGTTTTGTCAAATGCAAACCACTCTTGTATGTGAGTGACATCGGAGTTCAAACACATTAATAACAATTTTATTTATTTGTTAAGAGACTTTTAAGACTTTTTAAGACTTTTAAGAAAACAAAATGATGATTTATAGGTTTTACAGGACATATTTTCACATCCACTTCCATGTTTCCATGAGCCAAAACAAGCCAGAGTACTTTGTAAGCCCTACAGGCTCCGCTTCAGACCTCTAAACCAGCCAGTAGGTTCACTGAAGACAGTGGAGACAGTGGAGACACTTTCAAACCGCACGATCCCCTCCAAAGTGACCAGTTTCCTTTAGTTTTGGCTCCAGGTTTGCTTTAGGTCAGGAGGAGCGACACCCCAGACCAAGATGACTGGACCAGAGACAACACAGACTCAGGTGAAAACAAGACAGTAAAAAGCAGAGGCTCTGTGCACAGAATTTCAGTTGGCTTTTTTTTTTTTACTTTTAGTTGCGTCCTGTTTAATTCATTTCAATAGGGTTTTCGCCAAGTCAGCCTAAAATGAACGAATACTCAGGCAATGAACAGCAAGTTATGGTTGAAAAATGTTGAAGACAAAACAGTGGATACTTCACCAAAAGGCACTTGTGTGTTTATAAAGGGACGTGTTTGTGTCTCAAGTAAACAGAACCACTGACGTTCCCTGCACAGAGCCCATTAAACAAAACTGGACAATAAAAGCTGATAAATTGCCATAAAATAATCTGAAAGTGTAGTTCCAGTCAACCGCCAGTAGATGGCAGTGGCAGTATTAAGCGTTAAAATGTGTCAAGTTGTTTGCGCAAGTCAAGTGCAGAACTGAACGAAACTGGTGCGCCGTGGTGTTGTGGTCTTGGTTGTTAATTATTAAGAAATGTGTTTATTGTTTTCTCTTTGTTAAAACTCCAGTGGTAAACTGATAACTCATGCCAAAAGTTAGAGAGTTTCTCTGGTGAGTCCATGTGTGTTTTTGGCTGAGCTAATCTTGCTAACCTAACAATAGCTAGCATGCTAATTTACTGTAAAAAAAAAAAAAGAAAAAGACGGAAACTGTTGTGTTATTTAAGTTAACTTTGAGAAATATGAGGATGTTTCTCATATTTCAGTCTTGTGTAATTACTGTGGTTTACTATTTATTATTATTTTACTATAATCTATAATGGTTGATTTAGATATCATATAACCCTGCATATGGACTGTGATACAAACATTATGATTTGTAAATCTGCAGGTTGTTTATTTCAGAGACCATTTCAAGTGAGGTCCTGCGCCTGGACCCTGCACCCTGCACCCTGGGACTGGCATAAGGTCCACAGCACTGGGGCCCTCATCACCACAAAGCTGTGGCGTTTGGAAGTAGGAGCCGAAAACAGCACTCTCATTGGCTGCACTTGGGCGGTTCACTCAAAACCTCCTTTAACGGTGTTAAAATGAGGTGCCCCAGCTTTAAAGCCATTAGCATTTAGAACAGATGTCCATTCAAGAATATTAAACATTTTTAATCATACATGACACTTAAAGGGTCTGTTACCGGTGGCACGTTGGAGGTGTTGCTCTCAGACATGCTCTCCACTGTCCCGCTGGTCTCACTCAGGCTGTCGTCCGGCCGCTTTTTAGCAAACAGCCTCCGAGTGCTACAGAGGCAGCATTTTTTCATGATGAGGATATTCTCTGAAAGTCTCCACAAAAGCCTAACTATACACCTCTTACCTGTAGCAGTAGGTGACGCAGGCGGCAATGGAGAGCAGGGAAATGAGGCCCACCATGCAGGCTGCTATAGTGATGTTCCTCCTCTTGTGCTCCTCGGCCTGCTGCAGATCCCACCACTCCAGGTCACTGAGCTGACAGCGCTCGCCCATATAACCTGACACGCAGCTGACACAGAGACAAACCACAACTTAAAGGTTAGTTCAAACATCTACATACGTTTGGATTTCTCTAAACTGAAATATTACACTTGAAATACAAACTAAACCTCTGTGGCCAATACTGACACCTCAGGGCTGAAAGTGGTAATGGAGTTGATGCTCAAACCTATGGAATCAGATTTCGGTTTAAGTTAATTCAGAAATCAGAAATGGATCTTACAGAGGTGCTCTCTGGTGGAATCTGGACAGATTTTCTTGTAGTGACAGCTACAACAACATAATATATGCTGTTACGTAAACTATTAACAGTGGATTTGCTGGGCATAATGTCGCGCAGATGTTCTTTCCACACCCCTGGTGTGTAAACATCGACCTGCGGGCTTCCCTCTGTCTGCTCGCTTGCTTGGGTGATGTGTCACTGAAGAGTGTCGGTGTCTGGGGGCCAGTGTTACTGCTTTACACACAGCCAGACACAGCTAGAGTGCGTGGCGTGGCACAGCTCTTACTCACCCCAAAGCGAGTAAGAGCCTTCCAAATCCCTCAACAAATCTAGCACGTACACTTTTTCCAAACCTGGCAAAAGACCTCTAGATCCCAGCATAAAAAATATATATTTTCATTTAAAAAATATTTGACTGAAAAACAAAAAGTATACTTAATCTTTAGTTTTTTATTGATTTTTTTTCTATAATAGTATTTTGAATTAGTTTAGTTCCAAATTATGTTAAAGAAATAGTATTTTTACTTAATAAATATGTATATATAGTATTGTTACTTATGAAATATTTCTGATCTCATTTAAAATAACACACTGAACAAAACATTGAACAAAAAAAGCAAACACTTGCAGGCCCATGTAGTAAAAGATTGGGGGTAACATCTGATTTGTGATCGAGTGTTGATCAGTTTTCAAATTATCATTATTAAAAAAGTTGACCTGATAAATTACAAAGGTGTATGTCCTATTTTAAAGGGAAGGTCAACAACTGTCCAGCAACATAAACCTCTTGTAGCATTAACTTACTCACACCAAAGGATTGACATGAACTCATCTGAATATTATCAGTATACTAAAAGAAGAAAATCAAGTTATACATTTTGCCAGTATTGCCCACACCAAGTGCAAAGTACAAGTACAACGTGTCATAATTCTTAAAAAAATGACTGAGTAAATCACGAGTAACTCCTTATTTTAACGTCGTGTAGTTTCAAAAACACTACTCTATGGTAAATTGGTTGCCAAACGTACTCTTCATGTGTCATCATCTGTATCATACATAATACTAGCTTCAGTAGCTCAGTAAATGTTCGTACTTGCAGGCGTAGGACTTCATCTCTGGGAAGTATATGCAGACTCCCTGGTACAGACAGTAGGACTCGTGACTGGACGGACACTTCTCCACCACGTTACTGCTGTTATGTCCAGGAGTCATGTCACTGAGCACAGGAGGAACTGTCACTGCTGTCTCTGGAAAATGTATGCAAGAAGATGAATAACAAGTAAACACCATTATTAATACACATTGTAAATATATATATAAAAGCAACAGAAGGACTGACAAACATTTTGAAATCCAAATGAATGAAGATAGTGTAATACCGAAAAACTAAACTGATCTAAGCTAAAATATTGTGTATCACAATGACCACACAGCAGTTTTTCACTTTATCTACAAATACATTTCATACTTCACAAATTATACTTATAAAGCTCAAATACATGTTTTAGGCTGAAGACATATCGTCTGAAGATGGCTCGCAGTTAAGCAGCCGTCAACAAGGTAAATACATCTCCTATTTAATTTGTCTTTAAGAAGAGCATATCGTGGATATAACAAAAGAAGACATAATGAAAGTTGTAGAAGAATTATGTTGTGGCTCACTGGAAAACAAAAGGTCTTATAAAAATCTAAAGAATAATAATCTACAAAAAATAACATTTGCTTTTAAAAAAGTCATTAATGTTTAAGGCTTCAAAGTTGTCAGATACGTAGTGGGACTAGATCTGGTTCAGGCTCAGATGAGGGAGCGGGGAGTGGCTTGAGGTGATTCGGCCTGATCAGCGCTTCTCTCCAGGAAGGAACAAGATCTGCCGAACCGGGCAGAGGATCCACGCAAGTGTTTGCTTTACCACGGAACCAGCCGTGGAGCACGGAGGACAGGGGTCAGTCTGGCAAACCCGCCCAGGCCTCTCCTCTCTTCCTGGACTGGATCCTCTGATTGGAAACGCTCTGCTCCACATCTGAACCAGGCGAGTGCGTGGAGGACAGAACCGAACCGCCTGGACGTTGGTTGAGAATGAACCTGTCGAGACCTGATGTGCTGTGTAATCCCCCTAGCACGCACGGGACCAGGCACAGCGCTGGGACGTCACACTCACACCAACAGTCTCTGAAAACCCATCCGGACCAGAGTCCATGGCTAAACAGTCTCAGTTTCCCCTGAGTCAAGGCTCAAAAGAGGCCTGGTAGAACCAGAACCGAACCCATGTCAGGACCATCCAGACCAAAGAGTCAGCCACGGTGAGCACTAACATTACTGCTGCTGGCTGCTGCTGCTGGACCTGTGTGACTCTGGTCCAGGCTGATGCGCACGAGTTTTATCTAAATGATTGATTCATGCTGTACTTTTATTGTTAGAAATGTAATAGACCAACATATCGTGGCTGAAATGATCATAATCTACGTTTTTCTCCACATTCCTGTGTTCGTTTGACATTGGTGTAAATTTACACCACCCCCTGATTTGGCGTAGCCTTTGAGTGCACTATACATCAAAGTTCACGTTGATGATTGTCGGGTGGTGCAGCGATTTGGCCATACACCACACATACACTCAAATTTTGGTGTACACAACTTTGATGAATGAGGGCCACTGTATCAGCCGATCTAATCGACTCCATTCCACAAGTTTAAATACCCTGATAAGATTTCAAAGGGTCTGCAGACTCACCCAAACACTGGCGTCCATCTCCTGTGAAGCCCTCTCTGCACACACACACTCTGCCCCCTGCAGTCTGTAGACACTGAGCATTCTCATCACAGTGGAGCGAAGAACACTCATGCTCATCTGCAACAACAAAAAGAACATATCTGAACTCTGAGCTGCTTGACTAAGTAGTTCTTCTCTTGGATGTTACCTGCCACCATCTTGTCCGAGAGGCTGGAGGTAGTGCCAGTGCTGGAGTCGATGCTCTCTGAGGAAGTCACAAGTTCAGTTGTCCAAGTTGTAGTTTCTTCACTGTGTGTTTGGTACTCTAAAATGAAAAATAGAAAATCATATTAAATGTGTAGTTCATAGGGTCGTGGTTGTATTTTGATAGTTGGTAGCTGGAGTATACAGACCATAAAAGACATATAGCAAAGACAGTGACATTATTAAATCCAGATGTTCCAAAAATAATACAGATTTTTTCAAATAAATGAATGTGTAAATATTCTTATATCTAGTAACCATATTTCAACATTTATTTGGTTGTTAATGTCTTTTTGAAGTCTCAAAAGTTCACATATTCGTTATCACATTTATTTAAGTAGTAGAACTAGTCTACTGCTAAAATAGTACTTAGTTGCTGTCCTAATAGCTCATAAATGTTCAAAGCAGAAACGTTAAGTAGATGTTGCAGAATCTAAAACGTACTCCAGTAAGAGGAAAGAAGACATAAAAACATAGTGACTCAAATTATTATTGGTATTACTTAAAGGTGCTGTACCAGATTTTTACTGTTTTGAAATGTGAAAAACAGAACTAGCTAATCTTCCAGATTTTTTTTGCATGTAATTAAGTAAAAAAAGTAAAAAAAAAACAACAACAAAACACTCCAGCACAGATATATTATAGAAGCATCTATTTAGGTGAATATGAGACGACAGTGCTCTCTCTGCATCTGTTTTATTCTACTAGAAGCAGGAAGTGCACCATTAGCATGCAATGTTTGTATGAAAAGTGTTTATAAACTCATAGCAGTGAATCTTTAGGATGCTGGGACTAGGATAGTGAGTGATACATGTGACTGATGTAAAGACTTTAAATGAACTAGTTCTGTTTTTCACGTTTCAAAACAGTTCAAATCAGGTACAGTCCCTTTAAGTACTATTACTTAATGACCTTTTGACTTAACTTTCAACATACCAGCTCATACATTATTTCAAGTAATCTTACACTTAAAACTTCAAATAATTAATATTATAAAGTTATTTGTAAGAAATATGTACGTGCACATTTGGGGCAAGCAACGTGTATGCTCCAAATTATAATTTCTTTAGCTCACCACTAACTTGTCATTTTTTGTCATTATCCTTTCTAATAAATAAACAATCTACGTGGATCATATCTTTGTATAAGTTAAAAGCCTGATAAAAATATAATGTAACTAAAAAAAAAATATATATATATATATATATATATATATATATATATATATATTTATATATATATATATATATATATATATATATATATATAATTATTATATTTTATTCATTGATTTATGTTGCACCTTACGTCGAAGCAAGTTCCTATGTTTGTGAATTTTTGAACACTGACAATGGAAATAAACCGTTTCTGATTCTGATGACCTGTTGGATTAGAGTGTGTCTCCCCCTGGTGGCAGCTGGTCCCGTCTGCAGACAGAGTGTAGTGGGGCAGACAGGAGCAGAGAGCCTCCCCCAGTTTGCTCTCACACAGTTGGGCACAGCCTCCATTCTTATGAGCACACACGTCTGCTCCTGAACACAACACACACAGCGGAGCACCAGGAATGTCACAAGTGTAAGATTCCAGTTCATTCCATTTCATTCACTCTATCAAACACATATGTACTGTATCACAGGTTGAGGGGGGGCAGTGTGTGGAGGACCAAAGGGGAGAGTGAGGGGCGGGGTCTCAAAGACTAAAGCGGACAGTGAGGGGTGGGGTCTGGAGGTATAAGGAGCAGTGTGATTTGGTGTCATCAGTTCGTTCACCTGGTTTTGCGACAGGGTGAAGCACCACGATGTTAGCCGGTTGGACCATGTTGCTATGGAGACGCCTCAGCTCCTTCCCTGTGCGTTTGTGGAAGCTCCTCAGCTGATGGTGCTCCTGCTCAGACATCCACAGTCGCTCCTCCCACACTGCCAGGCCAAACGCTTGGCCTGGGACACAAATAACACTTTACACACTTATGGTAAATCTCGTAGGTCTCTAGTCACCCATTAATCAGTCAATATAGTCTGCTGTGAGTTGTGGTCTTGTCAGTGCAGTTTGGGCTGTGCCTGATTTTTACTGTTTTGAAATGTGAAAAACAGAACTAGTTTATTTTAAAGTATTTACAGCAGTCACATGTACATTTAATATGTGGCTAATATGTTATGATTAAATTTATCAACAATAATACTAGAATAATTTAGATTTACATATTAATATTGGCATGTGATCAATCAACTTTGAATGATTCCATGTCATATGTTCAAAAACCGAAGTCCTACTGGTAGGCACCCCTTCCACTCTCTCAAAATCAAACAGTTTCACAATTTCTATCAATGACTCCACCGTCCTCCCCTCCCCTCAAGTCAAGAGTCTGGGTGTCATCCTCGACAGCACCCTTTCTTTCCACTCCCACTCCCACATCAACAACATCACCCGTTCTGCCTACTTCTACCTTCGCAACATCTCTCGTCTCCGCCCTTCTCTCACTCCTCACACCACAGCCATACTTGTCCACAGTCTAGTCACCTCCCGGATCGATTATTGTAACTCTCTCTTCTTTGGTCTCCCCAATAAATCCCTCCAGAAACTGCAGCTTCTCCAAAACTCTGCAGCCCACATCATCACCAGGACGCCCTCCCACCATCACATCACCCCCATCCTTCAACAACTTCACTGGCTCCCCATAAAACAACGGATTCACTTCAAAATTCTCCTAAAGCTATCCTTAACCTGGCTCCACCGTACATCTCTGACCTCCTCCACATCTCCACTCCCTCTCGCTCCCTCCGGTCCTCCTCCTCTCTCCAGCTCTCTGTCCCCTCTTTCCGTCTTGTTTCAATGGGGGGCAGAGCCTTCAGCCGCTCTGCTCCTTAGCTCTGGAACTCTCTCCCTCCTGACCTCCGCAACATAGACACCCTTCCACTTTTCAAATCCAGACTCAAAACTCACCCGTTCAGACTTATAAATAAAATGTATTATTATTATTATTATATGTCAAATTTTGAATCCTTTGAGATTTAGCTTCTGATGACTCCTGAGCTATTTGCTAAATGTCATCCAGACGATGTGACAGAGGCCTCACCTACTTGGTTTTCTGACAGGGTGCGTCGCTGTGAGCCGTCCAGCAGAGCACTCTCCACCAGCCCTGTGCCGCTGTCACACCACCACAGCCGCTCTTCTGGGAAATCCACACACAGGCCGCTCGGGGACACCAGGTTAGTGCTGGCCAAAAGCATACGCCCTCTGCCGTCTAAAGACGCACTCGCTACCATGGGCTCGGGCCCCACGTCTGTCCAGAATACCCTCCTTCACATGAGACAACAAAAGCCATTATTTTGTACTTAACCCTCCAATAAAACCTAGCAGTGAGTGATTCTTACTTGACTAAAGGATGAACAGCAATGGCTTTTGGTTTTTGGAGCCCATCACTTATAACAGTTTCTTTGTTTAGTCCAGTCAGCAAACTGCACTCTATTGTTGATTGGCTGAAAAGACAGAAATATTGGCAGACTTTGAAAAACAAAGTCATATATTTAATAATTAATAACTTTTGTTTCAATCTCCTCAATAAACACACAAATTGTTAGTTAGTATTTAAGGATGACATTTGAAGTTGTTAAAGGAAACATATTATGCATGTTTTGTATTGTTATTAGCCTTTAAACATGCTCTTTAGTATCTTAATTTGCCATCTCAAATTTGAAACAAAAAAAAAAGTTTATTATGGAATAATTAAAGCTTTCTTCACCATTCTGAAAAGACACTTACTTAGTGCATTCAGCTCAGTAGATGGTGCCAAGCGCTTAGCTATACTAGCTCCTGCAAGGAATGCTACATGCAGTTATCAAGACAGCAGCAGCAGTGATCGTGATTAGACGGAAGAAATGCTCCGAACGAGTCTGTGATGATTTAGGGACTTAAAAAAGCAAAAGATTCTTGGATAACTGATGTAGATGATCTGAAAATATGTCCCAGAAACAAGGAAGTTCCACTGAGAGTGTGTTTGACGCTCGGAAGGGGGAGGATTTTCTGATGATTCCTCAAAACAATGTTTATACAGCTGAATGCAAATTTATACAGCTGAATGCAAATTCAGATTTGATGATGGAACATTGTTAGAACAGGGTTAAAAGCTCAAAAAAGTCACTGTAGCAGAATATGTGTCCTTTAATACTTAATAGGCCCTGTCATGTTGTTCTGTGTTGAGCTGTGTTTAGAGAGTGGCACCTTTGGTCAGTCCAGTACATGGTGCGGTGGACCCAGTCTATGGTCAGACCTGATACCGACTCCACACCAGACACCACAGTGTGCCTGGAGCGCTCCTCCAGACTGACTCGCTCTATTGTCCTGCGGCTTGTGCTGGCATAGTATACCTAAAAATATGTACAAATGTACAAAAAAGTATTAATAAAAATGAATAAAGACGCGCTTTGGAATAAAGGAGAAGAGCTGTGGTAGAGAACTACTTATTACCAGTTTCAGCCACTTGAGGTCATTACTGCACAGTACTAAAATACTTGAGCATAGAGTGCACTGTGCACACTCACAAACCCCATGGACTTAAAATAAGTCAATGAATGTAAAATATAATTCTATATATGTTGTTTACAAGAAGTGATGTGTGACTGTGCTAGTACAAATTCAAATTCTTATGATAGTCTAAATGTATTGATGTAATGACTGATCTGTGTTGCTGTCTTGGCCAGAACTTCCTTGAAAAAGAGATTAATAACATCATTGGACTTTCCTCATTCGTTAAAGGTACAATTAAAAAAAAAAAAAAAATCACATCACTAAAGACTTGTTTGGTGCTCACATCCTTGTGGACCGGGTCATAGTCCAGTGCTGTGATTCTCCCTGAGGTCTCTGACAGCAGAACTTCCTCCCCTGTTCCATCAGGGCGGAGCTTACGCACATCCACTAAAGTGGCCACAAGCAGAAGAGGAGGAGGGCCTGCAGAAGTACAACACAGATCAGACTGTCAACACTTCCATCTTTATACTGTAAATACTGTGCACACATGTCTCACCCACTGCAGTGCACTGTCTCCCATCACTCTGCAGCTCATATCCAGGCACACAGCCACACTGCCACTGGCCTGAGCTCACACTGGAGTTTAGAGCAGTGCATATCTGACTGCAGCCTCCTCTGTCTGCAGACGAGCAGCCTGTCAAAGAACCAAACTGTCTGCTTACAAACATCCCCACTCAAAAATGCATCACAACTAACCCTAACCTTTAACCTTTAGAAAAAATCTCAGTACAAGTACAAATAAAAAAACTTTGTCAATCACAGCAATCATGATACTTATCTGAAGTATTCTGAGTAGTACATAGTACGCACAGTTGCGACATACTACTACCTCAAAGAAGCAGCAGTAAGTTCTGTGTTCTAAATCTGCTTTGTGTGCATTCTCAGATCGATAGACACTCCTAAACCTAAAATGAACACATGTGAGTTCTTCATACCGGTGCAGGCCTGTCCATCCTCCTGCAGCACGGAGCCCTCTGGACACACACACACCACACTGTCCCCCGCCTCCAGACAGCCAATCCCACACTGTCTGCTACTGTCACACTCTATGATCTCTGTGAAGAAAGCATAACATACACGTTATGAACCATTCAATATTGCATTTCAATCAATCATGCAATCATTTTCCATCTTTTTAATACGAAAATGTACCCTCTACATTTTGACTGAGTGAACAACTGATGAAATGTATTTCTTTGCTTTTTTTGCTTCAGTTTTGTCCGTGGAGCTATTAATTTTGCTCAATAATACAAGTTTTTCTGTTGTTGTGCCAACTGTAGAAAGCCTAGCTAGCTTGTCAGATAATGTTAGGGGAAGATAAAGGATACTTCATCTCAACAATTATTTTCTTCAACAAACAGACTCTGAAACATTTTATTTAAAAGCTGAGTATGTAACATTTTAGCCAAACAAACACAAAAAAAGTTACTATTGTTCAAAAACATTTATAAAAGCCCTTTTCCTTACTGTCTGTGGGCTAGCATCTCTACAAACCTGACTTGTACCTGGAGGAGCCTCCTTGTGTTTTTTTCCATGGAAATGTTGTTCCTTTAGCTATGGAGCTCTCCAGTCCTGCCCACTGTTTGTCGTGGTCCCGGAAGTAAATTTCTCATTCATTTTTGCCATAGACTTTTAGAGTAGATAAATATTATATAAATAAATAACATATAAATATTAAGACACGATGGATGCTAACCAGTTCTATGGTAACTTTTGTCCATAACGCAGTTGTCATCATTTACAACCAGGAAGTGAGACAAAAACCTAAAAATTGCGAAACCGGGATCAAATTAGTGAAGTATTTTAGCAGTTTATAAAGTTTCAGAAACAGATTTCAAACAAAATTATAGCTGTTGTGCTTATTACTTACCACAGAGCTGATTAGTCCCAAGCAGCTTTCAAACATTTACATACAGTTTTTGGGGAAAATGAATGGAAAATTTACTTCCGGGACCAGGGCAGCTACTGTTGAGCTCCATAATATTCTGCATTATGACATAAAACTATTATCTACCTCCATAGAGAATGTATGGTATGGACTTTGTATCATGCCGGTGACTTAACACCCCCAAAAGTTACATAATGTTACTTTAAGAAGAGAAAGTTAATCAGTTCAACTGTGTGTGTCCTAAACTTTCACACAATTGGGAGCTTCCACTGGTCAGGTCTCTGTGGGCATCTGTGTGTGACCTGTGCTTTTACAAGATCTGTGGAGGTCAAATAATGTCTGCGGCAAATGTCAAACCCATAAAAACAGAACAGGGTTAAGAGCAGGACCTCGACTAGACAACCAAGAGTAATGTTTACTGTTTACACATTTTAGGTGTGTTTTGAGCTCTTAATGGCGAAATGTTATCTCTCACCATCAACATTCACTGTTACAATTCAGACAGTTAGAGACACTGCTTTCATTTCATTTGACTTTTTTTAGAAAGACTCTTTGGCGTGAGTAGGCTACTGCATGGATGATGTAATGTTAGCTCACAGAGACTCGACAGTCCTGTACACTGGAGCGGATAGTTCAGATCATAATCTTGTGCGAAACAGTCTTGGAGTGTTCGTACTCTGATTTTGCTTTTTATAATTTTCTCTCCTCCGTGTGTTTTGTCCGCACGCTCTTTTAATCTACAGTTGTCCGTAAGATCCTGCGGCCCCTCACACAAAGGCCCGTCCTATCCCTTTAAGTAAAGCCGCGCTGATCTGGTGGGAGCTGGTTGGTTGTTTGTGTTCCGCTAGGCTTGGCTGCGTTCTAAACAGCTTATGCAGATAAAGCTGCTGCTGACCAGATATGTTCCCATCCAAAATGTCACCTCACCGATTAATCTTATTGTGTCAGTTTCCGATTCGGGTGTCTGCTCGCGGTCAGATTACAAAACGAGAGATTAGAGCGGTGTTTGTGATGTTGTGTGGAAGATTATAAACTCAAATACTGCTAATAATACTTGTCTTTAGTAGAAAAAAGGAACAAATTGGAAGTGTTACAAAAAGGGTTTTATATAGTCTTCAAATACTGATTTTATTTAAAGGCACATTGTGTAACTTTTCTGATGGAGAGTCCCGTTATTTACTTGGAATGTTCCACTGTATGGCATTGAACGTATATATCTTGCAGTTAATAAGTTACAGATGTTAAAGTTGTTGTTGTTGATTTTAAGGGGACATATTATGTAAAATGGACTTTTATGAGCTTTTAACAATGTTATAAAGGTGGTGATTATTTGACAAATTAAATTGCATATGATAGGTAGGACTACACATTATTATATTTATGTCAGTTTATATACAACAAGTACTATCCCATCAAAGAAAGGCAAAGTTTCTAAGTCAAAACTAGAAGATTATAAGTATCTATCATGCATTTTGAGACTCCGAGTCATAGACGCAGGGTTTAAACATTTTCAGTAGCCACTCTTAATAGACACATAAGCAGAAATCAATTATTAGGCTGTTTTAGATCAGTTTTGCCGCTTACAATGAACCAAATGTAAAATGATCTACTTGTTGTAGCTTAAGTAGCAACACAAATGTGTCTGTCTTCTTTAATTTTCCAAAATGAGCTTGAAAATCAACAAGCATTCTTACTCTGAGCAGGCTCACTTCTCCACAGAACTGACTATTCACAGATGCACTCAAAATGGTGTCAAATATGGGGTGGGTGATATGACAAAACGTTTTTATCACAATTATCTATCTCGATTTTATCACAGTTCATGTACATTTACTATCTTTATATGGCCTTGAAGAGGCAAATAAAACTGTTTCTTCTGAAAGTTCACGCGTCACTGTGATTGGTTAAATCCGCCTGTCATTCACTCAGCATTCAAGAGACAGTTGGTGAATCACAATGAGGCTTAAGTGTCAAATCACCATATTGCCTCGCCCCAGTCAAAAGTTTGTAAAAGTTCGTAAAACCATGAAAAAAGTAAAGAAACCATCAAGACCATGAAGCATGTCCTTGTATCTGACCCACACTGCACTCAAAAGACCCTAACTGCACAGGAAAATCTATTTATACTATTTATACAGAAAAGTACAAGTAAGATTGAACAGAGTTATGTACTTCTGCTACTGAAATTCCCTTAAGAGTTGAATACATCTATTTGTTTCTCCTAGACAACAATAATACATTGTCTGTAGAGATAACCCTCGCTGAATGTGGATGAGAATGGAATTACATAACTTCATTTTTAGACACATAACACAGGCTCGGGACATTCTGTTTTGCAAAATCCTAGACTTTCACACAACCGGGAGCTTCCACTGGTCAGGTCTCTGTGGGCATCTGTGTGTGACCTGTGCTTTTACAAGATCTGTGGAGGTCAAATAATGTCAAACCCACAAAAACAGAACAGGGTTAAGAGCAGGATCTAGACTAGACAACCAAGAGTAATGCAAATTCTTTCAGTACAAAATTAGTGCTGTACTTGTTTTGTTTTTTCTCTCGACATTTTAACTTTTCAGCTAGAAACAACAGCATTGTCCAGTCTGCACCTAAAGAGGCTTTTAATCTTTTATTTTATCAACTTGCTGACATGGATTTATATATTTTGTACCTTCAGAGGCTGGAAAGATCAGTCCTTAAAATAGCACCTACCAACTCCAAACTTTACAATCTTATACTTAACAAAATGTTGGTGAATTGTACAGAAGGATTTGTTGATATCTAATTATAAGTGTGATTTATTAAAGTTATAAAAGAGGTGAAATTTTCAACTAGAAAAAGTTCATCAAAAAGTAAATCATATTAGAAAAATCCCTCTGACTTTGTACATTTCTAGATGTATATGTCCCAAATATATGCATTTCTTAACATTTTTACACATAAAATACCTTATTTACACTGACATTCAGCAAAACTTTTAATACTTTTTTTCTTATTTTTATGTAAGTAAACTACAGTTTCAAATTGATAATCTCTAAATTAGGACTGTTCAATTATGGCAAAAATTATAATCACAATTATTTGGCACATAATTGAAATCATGATTACTTCTATATTGTCAAAATCACTTTGTAGAGAAAGTACAGACCAAATATGTTTTATTAGTAATGTTTAGAAAAGTGCCAACATAGTGACAAAAGGAGTGCACTTGTAATTCTGCAATTAATTGTATTTTCAATCACTACATTTTTGTAATTGAATATAGTAATAATTGAGAAATCACAATTATATATACAATTAAATGCACAGCCCTACTCTAAGTTTAAGCTTTTTTCCTTTTCACGTGTGTGCGTTGCCTTAAGTTCAGGAAACTGGTCTCAAGCACCACCAAGTAACAATGGCCTGTCTCACAAATGCACCAGATGAATGAAAGTATGTGGTGCGTATCTACCTTGGCAGGTCTTCTTGTCTGGCAGAAGGGTGTATCCTGTAGGGCAGGTGCAGAAATAAGATCCCGGGACGTTCTCACAGCCAAGAGAACAGCCGTGATTCCAGTGAGCGCACTCATTTATATCTGCAACACATACCATTGTTTGAACACTGACAATAATGCCCACCTGCCCTTATTTTAGGAAGAAATATTTTAAATAATGAATCTAAATAATGTTGCATTTTTTCATGTTTTTGTAATAACTTTGAATGCACTTATTATGGTCAAACAATCAAGTAGTGAAACAGTAATATACTCTTAATCTTTTTTTAGTCGCTGTGGGAGTATACTTTGCTTTACATTTCGGTGTAAGCCCTTATTTGTCCAGGAGTGACCCATGGACAATGTTTTTTAAAATCACATTTTTTAAACATTACCCACTGACCTTTGAAACTTATTCTACTTTGTCTTTCATTGTGGCTGAGAATTGTTCAGATCCATGTATTAAAGGAATCATATGGAAGGTTTAGATTGCAGATTTCATAAACTTGACCAATCAGTGTCCCCCAATATCAAGTTACCATGTTCAGTTCAAATCTAGCTTTTACTGATAATAATCGCCATGCTGATTTATTCTTTATTACATGAACATTGGACATAATGTTCACATTGTTTATGTGAAATTTGATGTTTCATTTCTCAAGACAATTATCCAATCAGAGGGTAGAACGAGTGTCACATGAGTCTCTCATTTGTGTTGCCATTTCCATATGATTAAATCCAATTTAAACCTAACCCTGCCTGTGAAACTCTGCAGGTGAAGGCTCTGGCAACACACGTTCAGATATGATTGTAGTTCCTTTTTTAAACCAGTAGGAGCGCTGTCTACATACTGTTTCCTTAAATTAAAGTTAAAAATTCACATTCTTACAAATATATCCATATGCAAAAACATGTAAAAAGAAAAGTGCCTTACCTTCACAATATGTGCCGTGTTTGCTGAGGACAAAGCCCTGACTGCACTGACAGAGCTCGTCCTCAGAGGGACTGGAACAAACATTCACACAGTTCCCACTCAGTCCATCACAACCTGCTATGGAACAGAGTATTCCAGTGCAATAAATAGGTTATAAGATTATGCTCTAGAATTACATTATGTCAAACTATAAGATGGAAGACAAGATGATTCATTTAGGTAAATGTATCTCTCAGACGTCATGAAGTACAACCATTATAACAGCTAGCCTCCGTCTTGCTACTGACAAAAATTGGGAGTTATAGTTTAATTATTATTTTTTTCATTCTGGAGTTATTGTCCCAATGATTAAAATGAAAAACATCTGCATTATCAACACATTGGTATGGAAACCCCAAAGGGACATGGTGAGAAAAAAATAATATACATATATGCCACTCACGGCTTTAATTTTATTTGAAATCTGTATCATAAACTTCATAAGCCGCAGAGTCATCATACATACATTTAGAATTTTATGTTTTACGTGTGTTTTTAGTCTGTAAACAAAAGCATTGTGGACCTTAATTACCACAGAACACAGTTAGCTTCTGTTGTGCCCCTAAACTCTTAATATTTCAACGTCTACAGCAAAACTGAATGAGAAATGTTCTTCCGGAATCACCGCAAACTGGGCTTGACTAGTGAGCTCTAGACCTGCTCAGACCCTTTTCACTGGATCCTCCACTTTTTGAGTGACGAGTGTATATTCAGTTTTAGTGTTTTTCTTATTATAACACTTACATGAACATGTTAAAGTGCTTATGACAGGTTTCTATGATTTTCTAATTTTGACTTTATTTAGTGTATTAATACTTGTTGTAAATAGAAATTATAGTTTTACACCAATCAGATCGCTGTTTGTGGAGAAAAGTTGAAAAACCTGTTGAAAAATACAGGAAGTAAACAAACTGATGACATCACACTGGGGAGACAAAGGTTATACATCATTTACACAAAATACACTACTATTTTGACCCTTTATTAAACATTGATTCAACAAAATAAAGGTGTTAACGTATTTTTATTTGTCAAATAAAAAAAAAGTGACATTAGATTAGTTTTGGCCCAGTGTACAGTGTGGTTGCTATGGTAATTTCCTAGCGTGATGTCATCATTTACAACCAGGAAGTAAATTAAAAAGCTAAAAATTGCAAAAACGGTGTAAAATTTGTAAAGAATTTTAGCTAATTTTGAAATATGTTTATCTGAACTACATTTTGGTTAAATGAGTAGCCCAACCTGTCATGGGCCCTTTAAGTAGCATAGGCTGTCTGTGTTTGAAAGTCAGTTATTTATAGTGCTTTCTTGATTAATCTTTAAGGCAAGTATTTCTACATCGTATTTTCTTAAGCATTTATTTTGCCGGGGAATTTCCACATATTATCTAGCTGTTCCAAATATAAAAAGAAAGACCTCTAAGTATTCGCTTTCAAAAGTAGTGAAAGCTTGTTTTATTATCTTGCAAATATTTAATATTTATTTACAACTTAGAGGTTTGCAGTATTGACAAAAATCTAAATGAATATATATGTTTAGATTATCCTGCTCATGATATTCAAATCATTTAACTGCTGTGGTTCAAGTATCACTGTAAGTGAATGGGCTGCATCCACAAATGTGCTGAAATATTTCTGTATTGTCCAAAGTCACCCGGTTGTTGCAGTATTATTATTATTTTTTTTTTATCAGCTCGTTTCTAATTTCTCCAAAACAACCTCTGGAATATTTCACAATTAACATAACATTTTAAAATAGTTAAGCTCTTACTTGAAAATTGTACAGTGGAGTCCTCTTTGGGTTGTTTTTGGACATGAACAACTTTGATGTCAACTGGAGGTTTGGCCAGAGTTTTTCTGTTCACCGTCTGATATTCTCCTCCGTATTTATTAACCCCTTTTATACCACGTGATTCAAAGTCATTAAAGTATAAGTTGTTCATAAATATTGAGATTCCTATAGAGAAAGAACTGGAAGAAACTGAAATGAATTTATAGTTGAGAGTTACATAACAGCATGAGCTTATATGAGTGTCTTTACCCAAGCGGATGGTCACTGACGTGTACTACCTTCCCACTGTAATCACACGAGCCGACGGCGCTGTGCTCGTGTTGACCAGTCTGAACCCAGAACAGTCTTTTGTCCTTGTAATCCACGGTCAGCGCCTTGAGATGTCCGTTTATTTTCATGATGGTTGTTTTCATGTGTCCTGTCAGATTAGCGCGCTGAATACTGGAGCTCGTCCCACCACTCAGCCAAAAGAGAAACCTGCAATTGTTAAAGACGCATGGTGTTACCTTTGTGATGGGGGTCCACTACCTGCTTGTATACATGGAGATGTTTTTGAATTGCCTGAAATGTTTGGCTTAAAAGGTATTCATCCCTTATAGGTGTTTTTATTGCTCAAAAATACCTTGAAAAACATACCTTCTCCCTGTGAGCTGGGCTTGTCTTCATGAAGATTTATATGTTACACTGGGCCTCATGCATGAAGCATTCTTATGAACACATTTCTACTTCTTATAAAGATTTTTGACAGTCCTCGTGTCACTGCGTCTACGATCAATCTTTGTCAAAAATGTAAACACAACCGCAAAGTAATGGCAGAGGCGCTCTGCTGCTAACAGGACCTTATCTTCTCATTTCTCTTTCATTTAGCAACATTTACTAACGTGAAAACACCACTAGCATGTCACGCTAGCCTCCGCTAACAGGTACAACTGTGATGACTTTATCACACAGAGCCTGAGCCTGATGTTTGCTCAGAGGAACTTTTGTCATAGCTACGACTGATCGTGTGATTCAGCGCACAATGTGACTGGTCTGTCTAACGACTTTTAATTCATCACATCTGGCAGTGTGACATCCATAAATCTTATAAGACAAATGTACACTGGACACCTGGTTTAAGACTCTGACTGAGTGACAGATTAACCAATCAGAAAGAAGTATGAACTCTTAGAACAAGCAGATTACTTAATTGTTATGTAAAGGCATAAATAAATATGTAATAAATAAAATATAAAGATACTAATAGAATAAATATTGTGATCAAATCTAAATTGTGATCTGGCTCCAAGAAAAGTTTTTGGTATATCACCTGGCCAGTGATTCTTCTGAGACTGTGGTGGCACATGTGATCCCATTTCTATTCTATACAAATGTTGGAGTATAAATGTTGCTTGTTGCCTCTATTTAATCTTTATACAGTTACAGTCTTGAGTATCAGTTTGAGTATTTCTTTTTTTGAAAGTTTTTATGACAATACAACAGACAAAAAGCATTATTTTATCATACCAGTTTATGACAAATTTTAGTTTAGCTTGTTTTCAGACTATGGGGGGGCCACCGTAGTCTCCCCTATTAATGGGAAACACTGCCGGCCCCTAAGTGGAAATTATACATTTTCTACAAAAGCATTCATGCATGAGACCCATTGTCTGCCTATGTTGAGCTGATTAAGGGAGGCTTTGAATTGATCAGAAGATGTTTGGTGAAAAGATCTGGGCTTTAAAAATACATAGGAGCTTTATATATTACTATGTGTTGACATAAAGATAACATTTAGAACATTTAAACGTTTTTTTGTTCTGTTAACTTGCCACATCCTCACAAATACCTCTTGGTGGGGTCGACTGCTATAGAAGAAGGCTGCGATAGATGCCGTAATATTGTCTTTTCATTTTTCCCATTTCTGTCTATTCTCCGGATCCTCCCCTTGTCGCCGCTGGTCCAGTAGATGCTGTTCCAAAGCCAGTCCACTGCCAGGCCTGAGATATGTTTGTCTGAGGAGAACACTTTCTGCAAAACAAATCATTTTGCTGGCAGTTATAGTCATGGTGTTGGAGAGACTTGTGATTCCAATCAAGAGTTTTCATTCCAGCCTGAGCGCTTCCATAATTACCTGTTTATGGGCTCTCAGCAGTGCCTTGTAGATGACCCCAGTGTGTGTGTCGGCCCAGTACACAGTTTCCTCTCTGTAATCAAAGTCTAGGATGATGGACCGGCCCGCTCCAGCCACCAGCCGCCTCTGCCGCGTGCCGTCCAGGTTCATTCTGTGGATTGCTTTGCCGTGGCCAAAGATGAGAAAAGGCTGTGGAGCTGAACACGTGCACTATATTCAGTATGTTTTTTGATTCTTAAACAAAACATAAAATCCAGAGAACAAAACAGGTAAAATTCAGATAAAAGTACAAGACATCCAAAGGAAAAAGAGGAAAACTCACAACATAACAAAAATATTTAAGTTCCATTTAGTGCAAAGTCTGTTAAATAAGTCAATTTGAAAATGTTTATTTTCTTTTTTAATTTTTGAAAATATATAACAGAACCAGGCCAAAGATAGCGAAGTAAGTAAAAAAAAATCAAAGAACAATAAAAGAATAAAATTTGTAGAAAAATTCTCACCCAAATAGATGTGTTGGGAACACAGATTTTACTTTATTACATGCAAAAAATGGGGAACATGAACTAATTCTAATTGTCACATTTCAAAACAGTAAAAATCAGGCACAGCCCCTTTATTCACTGCCTCTGTTTGTGTCATCCATTTTTTTGTGATGTCTTTCATCAACAGTATTGACCTTATTCTGCCCCGCCCACTTTTGCCGTTTTTTACACTTCCGTTTGTAAAAGCACTTCCGTTTGACGAGAACTCCGTTAAAGCTAATGACGAGCAAGGGAAAAGTTTCGCCCCTAAAATTTTACATAAAGTTGGTTGATTTGTGTAAAATGTTTAATGAACACGAGCAACAACAAGTCACAACGCACCGATTTCCTGGTCAGTCTGAAAACGTCTTTTTAGTCCGTGTAGAACTTATTTTCTGTTGAGCTCGTCTGCTCCGTGTAAACTACAACGGAAACAAGACGACGGTGCGTAAGGCAAATTCCGGAATAAGGTCAATACTCCAAAGTATCCACCTGTTAGTATTTCCCTGTGAATAGTGTGCACTTTGACATGGTGTTATTAAAAAAAGCGGACACATATTTGCAACAGGGTTTTTTCCACACATGTGATTTTATTAAGGCCAATTAAAGTATAGTTATTATAAAGTGGTACTGAACTTTGTCTTGGACTCAACATGTACAACATTTGACACATAACATTTAGGACAACATAAAAAACAATAAGAGGGCCCTAATCTCTCAGGAGAAAACTGCTGTATACCAGTATTTCCACAGCTGAAATGTGTCGTAGATGGCACTATATTCATATTTAGTCAATAATAAAATCACTATATTTTCTGAATTGTTCTGATGACACATAAATGTATACATCACCTTTCTTAAAGCAGCCTGCAGTGTATTTACTCTCGATGACACGAATAGTTCACTAGTACTGGTCCATCTGGGCTTTTTTTTTTAAACAAAGTCAAAAGTTTAAAAAGCCACTATCAGCTTCTGCAGGCTGGATTTTTTATAGTTCACCCACAGGTGTGCAATGTATAGCGAGGTGCAGTATGCTCTAAACAGTCACTTTCACCTCAACAGAACACGAGCCAAAGCCAGGATAATACACTGGCCTGTGTGGACAACATACAGCACTGACGATACATGTCCTCCTCATGTCAGGACATGTCCAAGAGATTTAAAAGTGTTTACAACATTCAGACTATTTCCAGACAATTTAAAGTCAGGCTACTTTGTGTTCCGTTGTTAGACATATGATTATAACGCTTTTGTATTTTACATGTTTTTTTTCCAAACACAGAACACACATTAAGCAGCTGCTGGAGACCATGTGAGCTAGGGCTAAAGACCACCTGGTCATCAGAGCATCAGTGTGATTGATCCAGCCATGCACCCAGTTCTACACCTGTTCAGCTGTTTGGAGAGGTCATTAAACGCCCTGTTAGACTTGCAGTCGGAGTTGGAGGTCACATGTTGTACTCTGAGGATACTTTATATTGATGATCATGATCTTGGTGCCTTGTTTCACCAATCCATCCTTTTACTCAAGGAGAGTAGTGCAAAAACTCAATCAGTTTATTGGTGATATTTTGACCATGCTTAAAGGTGCACATTTAACTTCTCTCTGATACCTGCTTGTCTCCAAAAATGCTTTTATTGCTCAATTCTGACTAGTTTCACAGTTTAGAGAATTTAATAATCTGTCCACAGAATAAGAGTGACAGTGAGTCCAAAATATCATCGTAAAACATCATTCTTACTTCATTTGAGTAGATTTGAGTTTTTTGCAGTGACAGAGTGGTCTCTGAGAGCAGACTGAGCGGCTGCCGTCACAGAGGAACGAAGCAACGATCAACAGACAAAACACAATGATTAAATGACGTACGAGTGCACCGCCGTGGATGCTTGGTTGCTAGGAGTCACTGAATCACAAGTTCATGCAACGGTCAACATCATCTGTCCAGTCTGAGTTTGATTCTTTAGCTAAATGTAATGAAGTGTCTTTCTTAGTATTTTATGATTGGCCGGCTATCTCAGTATATCTAATCTACAAACTCATCAGCATCACATGTAAAAACTAATAAAGCAATATAACAAAGAGTTAAGAGAAATGATAGAATGTTAAAAGTGCTGCTAAACAATAATTTATTTAAAATGTATTGGTCGAAAGGGTGTGTACAACAGTGTATTAGCATAGTGGTTCCCAAACTGGGGGTGGGTCGCGAGGGGTGAGCTGGGGGTCGCAAGATGATTTCAAGATCTCATTTTAATTAATATGAACATTGTATTTGCTCTATTTTTTTTTTTTCATTAAAAACAGTATCTTTAAGTGAAATAGGATCCAATAAGACAATAAACTATTCAAATAACCAATATTAAACCTGATTTAACAAGCTTTGACACTTAACATTATTGCTACTGTACATTTTCATTTCGCTTTGGGGGTCCCGAGTTGGTTGCATGGCTATTTTAGGGGTCCCGGACAGAAAAGTTTGGGAAGCCCTGTCTTAGCAGATGGATGACTACCATGTTGGTTTGTGCAATTGAATGAAAGTTGCTTTTCACAGTTTTTCAAAGTGTTCAAAATTCTACATCCTTCACCAGTTGTTCTCAGTATTGGTGCTACTGGAGGTCCGTGTGCTGCTTTTGTTGACATGTAGGGCCGATATTTTAGTTTTTGTTTTACTTCAGCTTAGCCTTAAAGTCTGTATGACGGGTTGTCATGTTTTTTTGTTGTTGTTTTATTTATGACTTAGCTTGGTGGGATAGCATTTGTGATAAATATTTATCATTATCATAGTTTTATGTCTGTGAAGTTACAGTTTGTGAAAAAAAATTAATAATAAAAGTTTTTAATTACATGAAGTAGGGCTGAGATTTAAAATGGAATCCCTCTACTCTCTCTTTTGAGCGATTCCTTTTCAAGTGGATTGGGCCGGTCAGAGAGTGTCCCATTTGAGGGGTCTGAAGGGGACCGTGAGAAGTACTAGCTTCCAGAGGGTGCTGGCTCACTTTGGGCCATGAGGATGCTGTAATGCAAATGATTGAAGAAGAGAGAACAACTTTGGTGGAAAAGAAATGGCAAAAAGCAGATATAAACAGAAAATAACCCTTCCTCATCAAACGCTGACTTAATCTCCAGCGATGAAAACTTTGTTGACAGACTTAGCAAAACAAAGTTAGTTAGTTTCTACAATCATTTTACAAAATAAATGTGTTATCAGGTATTATTTGTTGCCAGTTCCTAACTATTGTGTAATTTATATGGATTTTGGCCCTGGTTTACAGTGTGGTTGCTAGGTAATAATTCAAATAGGCAACATATTTATTCATTCATTCTTTCATTTTCTTATTCCCGTTCCCGGGGTCGCAAGTGACTGGAGCCTGACTTTGGGCCTCTATTTAGTAAAATTTTAAATATAATCTCTGCGTTTCAGTGAAATGTGTAGTTGAACTTGTCATGTGCATCTGGAACTAAATCTGAGAGCCCATACAACAGGAATACAACACAGGGTACATACAAAATAAAATCCTCGTTTACTTAACATGCTGTGACAGGTTTGACTACTCATTTGACTAAAACACAGATGATTATATTCAAGAATGAAGTTTACTTTATTTGTACCGTTGGGTAAACTTTCTTCTGCTGTAAAATCAAACATCAAACCACCAGACAAAATGCAACGTCAGACAATATGTAATAATTGATCATTTAAAAAACAAGGGGGAAAAAAAAGGCAAAATGCTGATAAGTAAAGCATTAGATATTAGACAAAAATATGAGGGGCAAAAATGTTACAATCTGTTTCTTCATCTCTACTGCTCTACTCTTTTTTTTTTTCAACTCTCAAAATTAAAAATACATAACACAGAATACGACCAGAGAGTAAAAAACAAAAAGACAAAAATACAAATAGCACAGAATGTTGTTCCTCCTTGTAAAATTAGTCAGACTATCACTGGGCTAAAACTCCACCAATGTACCCAGAAATGATTATTTGACAAATGAAAATATACAAAAACACGTGTTTTTTGTTGAATCAAAGGGTTAGAAAAGGTGTTCGTTGTAAATTGTCTTCTTCCCAAACATTTACTTGATCGGTATTATCCCACCAAATAAAGTCAAAATGAGAAAATCCCAAAAACCTGTTACACACTTTGACTCTGCACATTATGCTTTGATCTATACTTCCGCATTACCAACAAAATGGCATATTATTATTATTATTATCACATGCCATTTTGGTGCATTCCCAAAACAGCGGTTCAGAACTCACCAGTACAGCTGCTGTTCCTTCCTTTAGGTGCCATGCTCTCCTCCCAGCACAGCCTCCCTCGGGCCGGAGAGCTTCGCAGTACACAACAGATCAGTGCAATAACCAGCGCTGCCAACATAATCCTGCGCTCTCGGTTTTTGGACAGAGCTATTCGTCACTTTTCCTCATCGCTGGGATACAGAAACTCCACCGAAACGAGCCACATGTGTCCACAGAAAGCTGGCATCTTGGTCCAGAGTTTCAACCCGGAATGACCGTGGAGTTGCTCACACCGGTAGATGTCATGCTAGAGACGCTGAGGGCTAATTAAATCAAGAGCAAGAGGTCACAGACGAGAGGGCAGTACCATCGCTGGAGCAAAAGGAAAAAAAAAGTACCCATGGAGCTGGCAGACTGTTTTGGAAGCAAAGATTGAAATTCCTAACGCCCTCGTGGTAAATTTTGCACATGCCAGCTTTGGGACTTTAAACGGCACTTGAATATGCGACTAGAAAGCAAGAACAGCGAGATCTTTTCCGCTCACCGCACCCTTCTGTCCTGTCTTTAGTCGAGAGGCTGTGGACTGCGAGCAAATAGCGACTTGAATGTTTGAAAATGTGAATAAAATGCCGTGTCATTAGTATGTTCAAAATTCTGGAATGGAGGCAAAATGAATCACAGGTTTATGATTATAAACTGGCATCAGAGCTGAATACTGATATGATGTGACGTCGTGATAGCAAAAAAATAAGCAACAGTTTTGAATTTCCAGGGTAGTTTACTTTTCTAGTACAAAAAATACCATGATCTTGCCTCAAAATTATGTTTCAACGTCAGAAAAAGAATCATTTGTCGTTAAGTATGTAATATATCTGTAGACAAAATGATTACACTATTATGATATCCTTTAATAAAATAGGCTTATGCTTCATTTTAAAATAAACAAATAATGTAAAATACAATAGTAAATGTGTTTAAACCAGCCTCTATCACTCACATGTATCTGAGTGATTTTCATTCGTCAAAACCACCTTGATTTTTCATACTTTTTAATATTTTCAGGTTAGTCTAAGTTTCTTCATTGAAATCACATTATGTTCCAGTTTACTTTGCCTTCAGTTGCCTCCATTCCTGAATTTAGAATGTATTTCTTTACGAACTTTTAAAGGGTCATTGCATTTGAGTTTATAGAATTTTATATCATAAATAGATCTTATGGGCAGTTCACTGTTTTTTTTAATGAAATTCCCAAAAAGAAGGTCCATACATGTTGAATCTTATAATTTTTGTTAGGGATTGGATACAATTTTTCACTTTCGTCAAGTGGAGTTAAATCCAGTCAGTTAACAATAATATGAGTGAATTATAACACCACTTTTGAAAACTACAGACCCTTTAAAAGTAAATTAAAAATGTAAAACTAAATTCCAGAACGGAGGCAACTGGAGGCAAACGTCAAGTCGAACATAATGTGGTTTCAAAGGAGACAACTCAGTCAACTGAACAACTCAGATACATTTGAGTGATATCAGAGCCTGCTTTAAAGACATCAACATTGTATTTGACATCTTTCACTTATTTGGAGATTATAACAGGAACTTCACATTTTTATGAAGGCAAAATCCTGATTTTTATGTTTTACTGGACAAATTCTTACAGAAATGTTGACCACACATAGTTTGTCAATTTATCTACATATATATTTCGTACTTTACCACATATGATTATTTTGTGAAACTCAAATACAATTTTAATGCTAGAAAATGCTATTTTTTCATTCTTTGTAATAGGAAAGCAAATTAACTGACATTTGTAACTTTTTTTTGTTTTGTTACTAAAATCATCTGCAGAGCTGGCATTTCTAAGTGTATTAAAGTCTGCTTCATTTTGCCTCCAGTTGCTTACATTCTGATGACATTTAAAAGGCTCTTTAAGTTACCTTCATTCATTTTCTCTGGCAGAGAAGATATTGAACGTCATACCAGTGTTTGCTTCAGATGTAGGACCTATAATTACAGAGACATTAACTATAAACCAGGTCAAAACATTTACATTTTCACAGTTTAAAGTCACATTTTACCACAGATTTTTTTAACCTTCCTCCAACTCAATTTTAAGCTATTCTAAGATATTTCGGACCACACAATTGGCGTTTGTGTGTGAATGGGAATCTAGACTTCTGCTCGACCTCATCCCGGCTCCTGGAATGACTCGTATACTGGGAACGGGGGAGGGGTCATTTACTCCCAAGATTGTTTGTCATCTTATTTACTCAGGAGAACAACCAACAGACAGGAGGAACTAAGGCTCTATTCACGGCGCTGTGACTGGGAGATTGTCCGAGTCACATTAACCTCATGGAGAAGGGCTGATTTACATGGCTGAGAAAATGAGTGTGTCTCCTCCAGACCTGAGCGAGCAGGGCGACGACCTTTAGCCAACATTTAAACCCTCAGACGCTCGGAATGTTGCATCTCTTGGTGACGTTGTTAATTGTCGTGATTTAGAGCTCAAGTTTTGTGTATTATTCAGGGTAAACTATATTTTGGATGGCTTTTTTGTGTAGAAAAACAAGTAATGTTTAAGGAAAAAGATCATTAGTAGAGTGGGTAAGGGTGCACTGTGGCTCACCGAGGAATGAAGCAGTTGGCTAGCTAGCTGCATTGAAATTGGTTAGTTGTTAGTTAGTTAGTTGGTTAGGTTGTTGAGATGAGATAACAGGTTGTTGAAAGTGTATGGACTTGAAAGGTGCACTGTGTAACTGTAACTGTCCATCGAACCTTGCAAAGAACCAGGCAACAAATCATTAATAAATGGTAGTTTATCACCCTGACACTTGATGCCCTAAATGTGATAATTTTATAGTCTGACTGTTACATGTGCCTCCTCAGACTTTATGTCTTCAGCTGCGATTGCCAGGACATTTGTGATGCAGCTGTGAAGCCTCCCACATGTCTCCATGAAGGTACAACTACAGATGTACTGTGGTCAGAACTGTGAAGAGCTGTGGACTGTTATTATACAGCCTGATCTATTGGATGAGCGTAATGCTTTGTCACAATGTGCACTGCGCACACAATAAAATGTAATGTCACAACCCGTTGTCAAAATTGTCAAATTATAAATTTTATTAAAACAGTTATAAAACTGCATACATGAAGAACAATATCCATGAATGCTCTCTGTGAACAGCTCACATGATCTATATAAAAATACATTTGTTCATAAGGCAACAATGAGGTGATGTGACACATTGGTTAGCGACTCACTCCTGCCTTGATAACATGTGGCCTGTCCAGTGGCTGCAGAGAAGGCAATGATAAACTTGGCATTAGAAAGCCTTTGGCTGTGTCAGCAGAGGTACTCTGAGCGCGAGCTGTCGCTCTTGTAGGTCATCTGAGAGTCTATGCTGGACCTGGAGCAGAGCAGCATACGCTCTGAGTCGTGGGTCGGCCTCCTGGCCCACAGCTCTGTGGGGTGAGAGTTCAAAGTCCTGTGTTTCATGGAGATGGTCTCAAACTTTACATAGCTCTCTTTCTCCAACTCTTCTTCATCTATAGGGCTTTGCTGTCCTTTGCAGTATAACGCTAAAATCTTATAGATCAACAGTGCAATAAGTGGCAGAATCAGAGCACAAGCGATGCCGCTTATTATCACAAAGAGTTGGTTCTGTCCGCTGTCGTCTACAGTGTCCAGTGTGTAAAAGTCCACACAGGGGTCTTTCCCGCTGACACTGCCTTTAGCCACCAGACAGACCGAGTACCTCATCCCGGGGGACAGCCCCTGCAGCAACTCCTTCCCACTGCCCGCGCTGGTCTCCAGGGTCTGTTTAGAGTCCTCCTCTCCGTAAGGGGAGTACACCACTGTCAGGGGAGTGTCCCCAGGCAAACCATCCACAGTCCACAGCAGCACCGCACTGTCTTCTGTCTCCTCCACTACCTGTAAGTCCTTCACAGACTTTGAAGGGTCCTTTTTACTGCTCTTCTCGTCTGCAGCAAGCCTTTTCCCATTCCCTCCCTGTTTGATTTTTGCTGGTTTGACTGAGCCTTTTTGGGCTGGGGTGGTTGCTTTGGGTCTGTCAGTTGTGGTCAGTGGCAGGACTGTGGGGGTGAGTGAAGGGGGGGTTGAGATGTCCACAGCAGCAGGAGTGAGGGTGGTTCGCTGGCTGATGGGCCCGGTGACAAACCCAGGCCTGGACGGAGGGAGGGTGGTGCTCAGGGTGCCCACCACTGACACAAAGATGGCGGCCTCTGCATCTCCAGCCACGTTTTTGGCCTTGCAGCTGTAGTTCCCCGCGTCTTTGTTCAAGATTCCTATCAGGCTCATGATGGACCAGCGGACGCCCTCTCCAGGGGATTCTTGAACTGATATACAAACACAAATATAAAGTTACTCTAGATCAGCAATAGTAAACCTCTACAAAAGATCTGATGTTAAGTTATACAGCAATGAGAATCTTATACTTTCTTTCTTTCACCACCTTCAAGCATTTATCTTAGATGACAATTTGACATCCAATTACTGTAATAAAATAGCATACTTCTATACACACTTTAGGCTTATTAGTTAGTTAGTTATTTTAACCATGCCTAATTATTTTTATCAGACTGAGACTACATAAATGTGGTCAACAGGTTGACACCAGCCAAAATGTTCTTGATTATTCATAATTTGCCATTTCTGAGGGCCTATGCTCGCAATTGTTGGATAAATCACGTTGGACTGTTGCCAGAATTTGGAAAACATTTCCAGACTTGTTTTGCGGTGAGTGAACGATACGCTTACTATTAAGTCTAAATCTGTTTGTTTTTTTTAAAAATCACCATTATCGTTATTATTATTATCATCATTATGGGGGTCGCTGCAGCTTTGGTCCTCATCAGGTCCACCACCAGTTCCTTGGTCTTTGTCACATTGAGAAAAAGTTGTTTTTTCTCGCTCCAGGTGACAAAGGTGTCCACAACAGTCCTAATGAGAAGGAATATAGAATGGATGGATGTTGTCCAAAATAGTGACTATTCTGGACTTTCCCTCCCCCCTGCTTCACAAAGTGCTGGTCAGCTGCAAGCGCTCGTCCAGCAGTAGACTGTTACTGCTCTACTGCTCCACTGAGAGTCACAGAAAACCATTCCTGCTGAAGTTATGTTAATGTCAAAATATTCTAAAAGGACAGATTTATAGTGTTGTATTCTTAATCTTACAGGGACATTTAACTTTTGTTTCTTTATTTTTGATAACTCTGTTTCTGCTGGTTGGCTGCATGTCTGTATCAAAAACAATTTCCCCTCTCATCATGTTATCACCATTCTCATCTTTATCATAATCATTATCATCATTGTTACATCATATATATATATATATATATATATATATATATATATATATATATATATATATATATATATATATATATATATATATATATATATATATATGAATGTATGTATGTATAAAATATGACCCTAACTACTGTCCTGTACCTGTGTTGTCGACAGATGAGCCGTCGGGCCTGACCCAGGACAGGGCCGGTGTGGGGAAGCCTGTGGTGTCACAGCGCAGGACCACATTACTGCCCAGAGGAGATGTAATCTTAGTGGCTGAGGTCATGATTGAGGGCTTCACACAGTTCTCCAGCTCTGCTCTCTGAAACAGCACTCCAGCTAGATTGTCTGGAGCCGTGCACGTCAAAAACAGATCCATCAAAACCACCTGGCTGTCTGCCATCTTAGAAATCTCTATCAATTTGGAGATTTTGCAGTCACAGAACCAGGGATTGTCCTGGAGACCTGTGAACAAAAACAATATTAGTTTAACACATCTCTTATCCCCTTGTTAAAAAGCAATATAATTGTAGTTTTGTTTTTTCCCCTCAGTTCTTCTGTCACTGTACACCTGCTGTGAACAGCCAAGCACGTGACTCATGTTTAAGCTCTTCTAAACAGCTTAGATTGTCTTACACACCTAAGCTGCCTGTGGCCTATCTTCAGTTAGCAGCTCTATCACACTCCACATTTACACTTTAATGACACATATACTGTATCTGTCAGAATCAACCTGTACCAACCTTTACCATGGCAAGAAAGCTTCATTTCTAAAATGATCTTTGATATTGATACTGATGTGTTTTAATTAATTGAATATAAAAAGATAATTGTTGATAATTGTTTAGTCCTGATACTAAAGAAGAGTGTGCTGTATATAATCCTGACGCTTCCTCAGTTGCCCCTATAAACTCTGCCAGTTCTTTGGTAAGCTAGTTTGTCCTTCTGGAGCTTATTGGCATTTTCCAGATTTCCATGCACGCAGTTCAAATAGAGCTGTAGAATGTACTGGAAGAAACTGAATCTTCAAGAGTTTAGCTGCACAGGTGTATGGACATGTGTGTGTGAATGGGCGAGTAGTTCCTTGATGGTGCTTTGAGTGGTAGAAAAAACACCAAAAGACTCTTCATTCATAAACCTATACTCTGTGGGGACAATTCTGGGAACCTACAGCTTTTTATCAGAGTTTAATTGTGACAATAAATCTCCTTTACTCAATTAAGGTTGCAATGACAAATATTTTTTAAATTACAAATACTGTGTTGTTATTGGGTCAAAATGGCACAATAATAATAACTATTTTGATATTTTTTATTAAATAAATATGGACAACACAGTAATATTCATTTGACAAGAAAATAACTGACTAATCAACTACTAACATCCCTGTCATTCCGCAGTTTGAGTCATTTGCTAAATTCGAGTCAATTATGCTAGTCGTTAGCTTGACTATATTTTCTTTTGTTAAATACTCAGAAACAGTAAAATTGTATAGTTATCTGTCTGTTGAAGCCTTAGTTTGACAGTAATTTAAGTAAAAATGTGTATGTTATGTTAAATATAACACTTACGTCAGTTGTCCTCAGTGTTTCTATGTACGGATCTGTTTATTGGAAGTGTTGTTTTTGCGAGGCTCATATTTAACTTGAAATATACACGTTTAAAGTGATATTAGGTGTTTGGTGAGACCAGTGTTTGTGAGTTTGTGCAGAAGCATCTGGGCAGATTTTATTTTGACACAATCCCTGTAAGTGTATGTTATTGACTGTGTTGTTGTGAGTGGATTTGTTACTGTCTCAAAAGCTGTGCTGCAGGCCTTACCCAGCACAATCTTCTGCGAGCTGTTGGACGCCGGAGCTTTGCTGAAGGGGGGCCATATATCCATGAGGTCTGAGGGCAGCGTGCTGAGCTTGTTGCTGGACAGGTCCAGGTAGGTGATGTTGACTAGGTAAGGGATGGCCTCCGGTGGGACAGTGGTCAGTCTGTTGTTGTGTAAGTCCAACGTCCTCAGGCTGGGCATCTCCTTCAGCGACTCCCAGGGGAACAGCGAGATCATGTTCCCGTCCATCCGCAGCTCGTGCAACAGTTTGAGGTTGTAGAAGCTGCCCGTGTCCACTGAACTGATGGAGTTGTAGGTGATCCAAAGGTAGCGCAGGTCCACAAGGTAGTAGAAGGCCTCGGTGGGGATTCTGCGCACAGCCGTCTTCTCCACGCGCAGTTTGACCGTGTCCACAGGAACGTTCACCGGGATGTCCGACATGTCCGGGTCATTACACAGCACAGATCTGAAACGGCACATTTAAACAGCAGCACAGTTTTAATATCAATCTGGATCGGAAATCTTACACATGGATGACTCCTAAGAATTTTTTTTATTTGATTGTGATTAATCTTGGGGCCTAAATCTACTGCCTGTAGCTCTTATACTTAAAGACTGTAGTTAAAACATTCACGGTATAATTCATTTAAACGTGATACTAAGGAACTGGCTCGATACTCTACTGTTTTCAATACGGCAATGATAACAAAATGCTCTGATAACAACAAAATGCAGTAGACTTTAGTTTTCAACATCGCTGTGTGGTATATACTAGTTCTGTTTATGCCATTTGTTTCCAAATCAATACTTCATCAAATGAGTATCAACTTGATACACATTTGAGTATCAATTTGATACTCATACAATTTGATTTGATGAAATACTCTTCTCAACTTTTGTCAACCCTAGGTTAGATACACAACATTAGATTGCACTGTATACGTAAAAATAATGCTAACCCAAATTATTATTTTTTTTTATTAAAAAGAGGCTAGAATAATAATTGATTGAATATGGAGACTTTCTTATCGAGAAAGCGAAATTCTGTTTGCTTGTATACATTACAATGCAATTAAGGCCATTATCGTTCTTACATTCATGTAATGTTCCTGCCGTTATACTCAGCATCAATACAGATTTGCACCAAACAAGAAATTATTAATTGCTTAAGTGATAATCATGATTTTTCAGGTCACAATATTGTCTTCAACATCATAACTGTGACAATTTTAGAAGCAAAATCTAGCCATTTCAAGTCTATATTGTGCACTTTAATAAGTAAACCTATCTCACTGTTCATTCATAAATGAAAGAAACCTAAATACATTGCAATTTTTGGACATGATGTCAATCATCAAATCTTGATCTTTCTTCTCACAGTAATCAATAAACACAAAAATTCCACATTTTTTAAATCTTTCTATGTGGTGGTGGTGCTTCCGGTAATACCTTCTCGTTACACAGGACACTCAGCAATTAGCAAAGGTTAATCACTGTGAACACAAATAGGAAGTGGTCATGTGACTGGCTTTCCCTATTGCAGCTTTAATTAACTCCGCTCTGCACTACTTTCTAAATTCATAAATGTTCTCTTCAGCACACAACTGATCAACAGATACTTTATTTCCATGTTCCAAATAATGAAGCATTTAGTTTATCCATTCATTTTCTTTTCTGTCTGAAGTTATTAGGTCATTTACGGGAGATAAGTGGATTGGTAGTTTGTCAGGGGAATGTACACTGTGAACTGTTCCATATTATTGGCTCGGTGCTAAAGTTACTATAAAAAGGAATTGTTCACACCATAAAAATTTAAATGCTGTAAAAATACTGTTTTACAGATTTTGTAACGCAAATGTTATTGTTTCAGTGTTTGATTATGATGAGAAGAAACAGAGATTTTATTTTGTTTTGTTTGTTTTAATTATGTTTCAATGTTGTTTCATTATTACAAACATCTCTTAAGTTATCCTTTATTCGCACGTGTTTGGGTATCTCCACATATGTAGGTCGTCTCCCTCATGTCAGCTCAAAGCGCTTGACCCCACTGCATGATATGATTAGCTGGTATTCTTGGAAATAGCTCCTCCATGTTTGTTCTGTTGTTGTTTTACCACGTCAAAAAAGACAAAACAAACAGAACTAGAACCAGAGAGCGGATCAAAAAGAAACAAAGTAGTCCAAAAACAAACCAAAGGATAAAAAAGTCAGTCAGGCATATGTCGCCCTTGAAATGTGTCAATTTTCAAGTTGCTTCTCCATGTTTTTAAAGTCTGTACACCTACAACTCTTTTCAGTGCTCAAACTCAGCACTTTACTGTACAGCTAACCAACTCTGAAGCGATGATCGCCTTATTGACTCTGCTTCTGTGATGTTTTGTATCATCCTAAGTTACAACAGAATTGCTTGAAGTTTCTGTTTGCTTATCATTTTTAAAGCGTATACGCACTAAACTTCATCAATCTCCATGGAGACAAGCAGGTGACACCAACAGACCAAGTTACAGGCCAAGAATAATAACGCTAAGGTGCTATTCATGGGTTTCATCCTCTTATATGCAATGTTTTTAGGACTATTTTCCTTTCAAAAGACTTAATAGTTTGTTTTCAGCTGCTAATTTCTATGGCAACAGTCTTACTTTCTCATAATTTTGAAACGTAAGAATATTTAACATTTGCGAATTTTAATCGAGACTATATATTGTCTTGACTCTTTTGTTTGGTTTTTAGACGTACCTGCTTCCCGTCCCATCGGTGCGTCCGTGGAACACACAGGTGCACTGAGCGGGGCAGAAGGCGCGGGCCACACTGACGAGGCAGCAGACCACCAGCACATGCAGACAGACCGTGTACTGCATGGTGTCAACCGATGTCCCCGGCCAGCTCACGTCCACAGTCCCAGAACAGGCCCGATGTGGACATCCGGCAACGATTAGTCCACGAAATCACACCAAAACAAAGGGAGGAAAGTCAGCAGGGTGCCCTCGGGTGTCCCATGGGTGCAGAGAGCGACGCTGTAGGTCCAGGTGAGCTGTGGACTGAGGGCCTGTGAGGGGGCGGGCGGGGATTAGTGGAGGATTTGTAGTGCAACAGAGGAGCAGGAGGAGCAGCGGAACTTAGACTAACTCTGTTTCTTATGAGCTGCCTTTGTTCTTAATCCTGTAGAGTAGAGCTAAAGAACTGAACCAGTGCTCTTTTGAGAAGGCTTTGGTGACATCTGCTGACAAGGGAGTTTTTCACACTTCATTCAGTTAAAATAAACATAAATACATATCTGATGTGTAGTTTAGATTTTTAAATTTTATTTACCACAAATAAGAATATTTTTTTTAGTGATTTGGTTTTAAACTGTAATGGGAGCAGAAGTGAACAAACTCATAGTAGCCATTTAATTGTTGTGAAGTTGAAGTTGAATTGTTGGTGAGAAGGGTCTGCCTCATGTAGAGTGGAGCTCCACTAGCTCCACATCCAGGTTGGTATGAACCCTTGCCCCTTACCCAAACCTCACACAACTTTACCCTGTAGCTATCGTCAGTTCATAAGTTTTTCAAAAAGTTACTTTTCTTTTTGGTACCGGATGTGATAGAATGGTGATAGAATGGTGCAGCCAATGGTGTCAAACCTCCTCTCCATACAGCGTTTGCAGCTGGACTCTCTTGATGATTACGTAGCAATCCCCTGCTCCACAATGCTGAGCTAGGCTCTTTGCAGGGAAACACAGGCCGCCATTAACCTTACTGAGGTGAAGAGCTCCAAGACTAACCGGTCAATTGTTTATTTCTTAAATGGGTTAAGGTTAGGGTTAGGATATGGAACAGGATGAGGAACAGGGAGAATAGTTAAGGTTAGGGTTGTGGGTTAGGTTTAGAAACAGGCACCTTTATGCATGTGCAGCTACCTATGTTTTTCATTTCCCTCCCATAGATGGGGAGTACTATCAGGGAACAAAAGGTAGCCTATACCTTTTGAATTGTGAGGTAACTTTGTTCTCTTTCCCGTCAATAAATTGGCAAACATAACTACTGGGGAACGTACGCCTGCTCTGGAAACAGAACATGTACAGGTATCTTTTATCATATCAGTCACAAATGACAACACATTTTTAACAAGTACACAAGTGAATTTTATTTCGCAAGCAAATTTGATCAGACAGGTCAAATAAGCCACTTGAAGCTTTTGGCACAGAAACGTACAAAAACAAAACAGATAGAATTGAAAGCCTGCTACTATAGTGTTCAAAGTGAAAGTACAAAAGACTCAGAGGAGATAGCTGAACGCATTTTTTTTGTTTCTTTTCAGTGTCAGCAATCCTGGAACAGATTTAAGACATCCATGAGAGCTCATAACAAAGTAAACCGACTACTAGCCTACAAGCTCTAAAAGCAGTTAGCATTAGCATATTGTTAGCATCGGTGGGAGCGGCAGAACTGCACAAACGATGGGTCTATCCAGCAGTAAAAACAGTAAAACAGTAAAAAATAAACAAAAAATAATTACAATTAAGTTAAAATAAAGGAGGTTTGATTCAAGTTAACTATAGAAATGCAAGTCCATGCCACAGAATAACATCGAGGTTCACAGTCTTCACAGTACAGTTATTCCACACCAATGCGCTTACATCGAGAGATAGAAAGAGAGAGCGTGTGGAAATGTTTTAAGTGCATGACAGAGGAGGAAATACAGAAGGAATGAACCGGCAGGCCAGTTTATCGTAGTATAACGGAGGAGCTTTGAAGTAGCCTTGTAGTATTCATGCAGTGATGGTGGTTAGGCTTGTCTAAATAGGAGGCTAGCCATTTTTGATTCCATCCGATACCAAATAATACTGCAGCAAATATTGTATTGTTTTGATATAGATACCAATATGTTTTGTATTAAAATTCACTTAAAACTCCTCTACTCTGAAGCGTTTGGCGTTGAGAAGCGATCATTATGCTTACTCCTGATCTAGAAATTAAATGTACATCAATATATTTCAATTTGATTAAAAAACAGCATGAGAAGAATACATACTTTCTTAGATGCCTCAGTGATATTCTGGTACTGATCTGCCCATCATTATCATGCCAAAATTATAAGCCCAAATGAAGTTCAGAGACGGGCCCAAAACATCAAGAGTTGCACAATCTATTGCAAAATTTAATATATCGCTGTATTAGATAACGTAATATCCAATAAAGCAAGACTTTCCGTCTCACACATCATTTTTTTTTATCTGAACAATGTTTTGTTTGTTTATGAGGCAGCCTAATACATTTGGGGTGCATTCACAAAACATCAAAATTGGATCCATAGTAGTTTAGATCCAATCAGGACTTGAATTGTGTGAACAAAGTCTATTCCTGCCTTTCAGTTTCCTGTTTATAAGGGATTCTTTGAGGACTTTTTCCTATTCAAAAGATGTATTTTTTGCTATGCTATGGCAGCTGCTAGCTTTTCATCACTCTGAAACCCATGGATTCAAAACCTCACCACCATTTGTGCGAAGAGTACCACTTAAAAGCACACTTAAGAAACTCCTCACGGAAAATCAATACAGTCACTTCAATAACACGCATACTGAGAACAGACTTCCACCAAAAGAGTGCCATCATCACAAACATGTCTGACAGAGCTTTTCTTTTATGCAGATGCAGAGCCGCTGTTACTTTGAGGAAGTGCTTGTCCATGTCTAGGTAAGGCTGGCCTATGCACACTACAGGAATGTCAAAAGGTCAAATACTGAGGAGTCAAATGGTTATCTCGGAAGCATTTGATGTGTGCTTTTGTGACATGCACTGCAAAAATGTAATAACTACATAAGTTAAAATGACTTGAATTTAGAGGAGTTTAACTAGATGTATTTTTTTTTTTTTTTTTTTTATGTATTTCTGTATTTATGCCCATTGAGTACAATATGTCTAATCATTTACATTACTTGAAATCTTGAAACCAGTTAGAAATACATAAATAATAATCTTCAGACCAACAAACTAGTCAAATAAACTAGTCAAAATTACTCAAATTAATTAATGAATTCAAGTCATTTTAACCCGTGCACATTTTCAGTTTTTGCAGTGTGGGGTTGATAAATGATCCTGAAGAAGAAAAATAGTAATTTCCTCCTGCCTCTGAAGCAGACATGTCCAAAGTGCGGCCCAGGGCCCAATCGTGGCCCCCTACATGATTCTTGTGGCCAGTGGCTGCTATGACAACATGATATATTGTATTGCTTCTGACACGGTAGCACCACAAAACCGTCTGTTACCATTTTTGCGGCTCAAATCCAGTTTCAGTTTATTTGAAGCCAAAAATAAGGCTATCTAGTATTTAAAATAGAAGCTCGGTAATTAAAATAATTTAGCAAAAATACTCAAAATTTCTCCTTCAAAAACATTTCGGACATCCCCCTTTAAAGTCATGTTTCCACGTAAGAGGCTTGGCACATCTTGCAAATATGTTAAAGGTGCACCATGCAACTTTTCTACATGCTTGTCTCCATGGAGATGTTATTGTTCCACAGAATGGCATTAAACTTGTCTATCTCACAGTAGGAATGCACGTTCGAGGTATTTTCTCAGCAACATTAAACTAAAGCCATAATGTGGAATATTCCAGGTAACGCTCCAAGTCATCAGAAAAGTTACTCAGTGCACCTTTAATTTTTAGCTTGACATAATATTGTAAAAACATGAACAGCAGAAGAGAAGAGTTATTTTCAGGTAAAAACATTGGAATCCCTGGGTGTTATGAGTGAGTAGCAAGGCTCATGACGCTTTGAACGTGAAGATGAAAAATACAGTATTCATACGTTTACCACTCGTCCACTTACAGTACATCGATATATCTCCACACGGTATGTCAAAATGTGCTTGGAAACCTTTTTGAAGCCCCTGTTGACCCCCTCACAAATGATCAAAACAACTTAGACAACTGGCCCAAAAAGAACAATCTAAATTCTAGAAAATCATAATGTGAAATAGACTATTACTGCTACTTTTGAATCTGTACGCTACGCTAGAATTACTACCACTAAATCAGAACTCCCACGTTAAAAGAGACATATTATGCTGATATGAAAGCATGTTATATTGTAGTACTTTGAGTTACCTTGATAGTAAAGTTCATTTATGCTGATAACAAATATGCTGAACTCTCTGTTATTTCTTCAGGATAGACTCAGTAATTACAAAGATCTTAACCATAAACCAGTCCAAAACATTTGCATTTTAAAAGACACATTCTCACGTGCCCTCCGCCTAGAAGTGGGAGACCTTAACCAACACCTACCTCCGCCTCAATTTTAAACTATGGGCAGTTCATAATGTTGCGACGTCACGTGAACCCAGCCGAGAACGTCATTTGCAAAACAAGCTCAAAGAGGGCGTTTCCAGACAAGTTATAAAGTGTTGAATACTTGATTATTATTATGTCCGAATCAGAATCTACAGCATAATATGTCTCCTTTGCTCAGAGCATCCATGAGAGAGGTAAAGGGGCTGTTCATCTGAATGCTGAAATGTGACTCGGAGGTTCTGTGAGACGTCCCCCGCGAACACGTGGTCATGTGACGCACCAGTGACATCATCAGTGGGGGGCCCGGGGGCGGCGGCGGCGGCCCCATCTGGAGGGCGGGGCTTCAGAGAGAGACAGAGAGAGAGAGAGGGGACAGGGGCGGGGCCTGGGCCTTATGTGTAGGCGTTGAGGCGTTCTTTGGAGCGCGTGGAGTGGATGTCGTGCAGCTCCTGTTCCTCTTTGGACTTGATGTCCTCGTACTTCTGCATCCGGCACGCGTCCTTCACATACGCCCAGTTAGCCGACAGCACCATCAGGTAGTGGATCTGCAACAGCGGCAGGCTCATTGAACTAAAAGTACATCACTGTTACTAAGCTGATGTAATCCCTCATGTCTGATCCATGATAGAAAAGGTTTCAAAGGTCACTGGACACTGTTTTAGAGATCAAAATGTTTGCTCAGAACTCCTGCTATGGAATCAATAAATAGATACCTTTGGAACATACTTTTGACCATCTCAAAGAAATGGATGACACAAACTGCACCGACAATCAAGGACTGGACTGACATTATGATGGACATTTGCAAAAAAAACCCAAAAAAAAACAACAACATTCAGACTTAATTCGAAAATTGACAATTTCGATAGACTTTGGACAAGTGGGATAGTTACGCCGGACTTCAAATTTAGAACTAAGGTAAATGTTTGTGTCTCTCTGCCTCTTGTTGTTCTGTGTTCTATGTATTGTTTAAAAACTGAGGGGGAAAAAAGGAAATCAAGATATTTCAACTTCCATCCAAAAGTAATTTTCAGTCTAATGGAAACGGTTTGAGCAGCAGCATTTATACTCTCCTGAGCTCTGATCGGTCCTGCCTAAAGGGAGGAGTTGTAAATGAATCTTGCCCTACCCTTGTTTACAAATCTATCAGTTTTACACTTACAGTTTCGGTTAGGCCTATTGAGGTTTGCTCATCTCTCTCTCAGATTTACCTGTTTTGATTTCAGACCAACATTCTTATTTAAAGAAGGGGTTTCTTTCTGAACAAAAAATTGTCTCCTTCACTAGCATTCCTCAAAATAGTGTGAATGCAGATACATACTACTTTAGGTATGTTTTTGATGACATAACATTGTTAGCTAAAAAGGCTAAAAAAAAAAGTCACTGTATGTGTCTTTTCATCAGCCAAACTGTAAGAGTGAAACTGTCAGATTGGTAAACAAAGGTAGGGCTAGTTTCAGTTATAACTCCTTCCTTTAGGGCAGTACCAATCATAGCTCACGAGAGTATAACGCTGCAGGTCAAACCATGTCCATCAGATTGAAAATGCCTTCGGGTGGACATTGAAACGTCTTGATTTGTAAAACAGTGTTGAGATGAGTGCCTTTGAAACATGTTCTACCATGGTTACTAAGATGATAAAAATACACATCAAACAGCACTTTTTGGACAGCTTTATATGAGAAAGAGACAAAATCTTAACAGCTGTCTGAAGGAAAAGCTTTAGGAAAGTGAGTTATTCTGCAGTTATTCTGCACCGTAGACACTTCACACTGAATAAAATTGTACATTTTGCACTCAAAATGTAATTTGGCAATATTTACAACATGTTTAAATCTACTCCTAAAACAAGCCCAAGGTGTAACACAACTCCTCATGAGGTTCTTAAATACAGTTAGAGCTTGTCACAGGTTAGAGGCTCTGAACCGTAAAGAAGAGTAATATTCAGCTTTATAAGCTCTAATGTATTTTATTGATAACACTTTATAATAACTACTTAACTATCTTACCGTAATTAGCTTTAAAGGCCCTGTACCTGATTTTTACTGTCTTAAAATGAAAAACAAAACTGCATAATTTTAAACTCTTTGCAGCAATCCACATGTTCTGCTAACTTAATGTATTCTGAGCCTCCCAATCATTCATCGTGATGGGTTTAAAAGCCCTTTTCACAACTCCCTGAGCTCAGAGCGAGATTTGATGCCACGGTAAAGCAAACATTAGCATGTTACCGTCGCACATTCTCCCTCACAGAAAATAAAAGGTACTATAATTAGATGTAGAGAAAGCAATAGAATAGTTGCTTTAACTACATATCTGTACTGGGACATATTTTACTTTATTACATGCAAAAAATCAAGTACAGGCAATTTATAAAGACTTAATTCATAATCCAGTACTACGGCCCTCGTCTTTGGAACGGCCTGCCGGAGAACCTCAGGGCCGGAGAGAACGTTCAGGTTTTTAAGAGCAGGCTCATGACCCACCTTTGTAGCTTAGCTTTTGATTAATATTTAATTTATGTGTTTGTTATATTTATTCTTCCTATTTATTGTGTTTACTTCTTTTAGGTTTACTTTTTTATATGTATTTATTTCCAAGTTTTACTCTAGTTCT
>CM033630.1:36406840-36528080 GCA_019453435.1 Rhinogobius similis | reverse complement strand
AAAAAACTCAGGTCACTTTATGCAATTCTTGAAGCATTTTGAATTAGTTTTTATACATAGCCTTATCAATTAAGTGCTTAAAGCTGAATGAAGTGGTTTTGAACCACAATCATATTTTCTCTGAGCTCTGGTCAATCTGAGCTTAGTGTTTGTGAGTTTAGAAAAACACAGATACAGCTGTGAGGCAGTCGTGGATTGTTTGTGATTTTAAATTAAGCTATTAAGAATTATACTCGATTGCAGTACAACTACACAACAATGTGTAGAAATTTTCAAAAAAGTACAAATAGTCAAAGCATATTTACTCAATTACTGTAGCTTTATAGCAGTATTTGTAATTAGTTACCCTGAATTTAAGAAACTAATGTTTGATGGTTTTAAGTGTGTGTAAATAACTGCCTTTAATCTCGCTGCAAAAATTGTGTGTTGTATTTTTAATTATAAGGTTTTATTTTTACTTGTTGGCCTCCTGAAGTTCAATGTTCAGTGGAGGAAACCAATGAGACACTCTGAGAACAAACAACGAGCACACAACTCCAGATATGTTTTGGATGAGGAAACCATATTATAACATGGTTTAAAAGCTCTAAAAGTTGCATTTAGCCCCGTTTGTTCCTTGTAAGTGAGAGTGGACTGACCGTACTGGCGCGGGTCGAGGCATAGACTGGCGCCTTCCAGAGATGTGGCGTTCTGGCAGATGTTCCAGATGTTGAAGTAGATGAAGACGGGGATGGAGGTGAAGGCCGTGACCCCGAGCCAGGCCAGCATGAAGATGTAAGTCAGCATGATGAACTACAGGAACAGAGGAACACAGGATGTAAAGTATCGGGATTTAAATCTATACAAATGGTTGCTAGCGCTCACAAGTTCTTTGGTACATCCAAAATATATTGAATTGAAAAAACAAAGTTCAGTCAATCAACTGCTTTTGGCTCTTACTTCCCGGTTTACAAGCAATAAATTACCTTATTATCAGATAAAGACAACATGGAACTATCTAAATTTGTCACAAAGTGCTGGTTTAAAATACCCCAGCATTAACTGTGTTTTTAACATTTAATGTGCCTGTAGTGATTTAAGAAATAAATACTGTAAATGTTTCTTTTTAAAACAGTACTATATATGATAGAATATATTGAGCAATATATTGATTGTCGCATGTATCACCATATTGTGATATAATTATGTTGTGAGCCGTGTGTTGTGTATCGTATGGACCCTGAGACTCCCAGCTTAGTTCCAGACTTACAGAGAGGCCAAAACTTGAGCATTTGAATCTTTAGCAGCAGAATCAAGCTTAGAATTCTGACCTTTCAGTGTTGTGTACAGGTCACTCACCCAGGCACTGACGCAGCGTCCACAGGTGGTGATCTTGAAGTCTCCGTACAGGTCTTTGATGGCTCCACTGGTGAAGAAGCCCTCTACCATCAGCAGGATGCCATAAACAAAGAACGCTGAGGCAATGCCATAGATCACATATTTGATTATGTCGATCCTGTGGGAACATCAGGAGACACTTTACATTACAAAAATGTCCAGATTTATTTCAATTCAGGATATTTATCTTACCAATCAATCAATACCACTTATTTTGTTCCCGAAGTGCAATTCAGGTCTGCTACCTCACTTACGCGCCCATGAGATAAATGACACCTGTCACCTGTCTAGTGGAGCTAAGTTCTTTCTATGTCATGCCAAAATGCAGGGACAATTTATGAGCGAGAATTTTCTGACATTTTAAACATCAATTTTACAAAATAATAGTGTTATCAAGTATTTTTAGTCAGCTCATAATTATTATGTAAAATAGACAACCTTGGCCCTTGTTAACAGTATGGTTGCTAGGTAACTGTAGAATCACCTTTACATGTCCAACCAGGAAGTAAAAAGATAACCTTCTCTAAAATAGGAAAATTAGGAAAAACTAGGTAAAATCTTTATATAATTATGTTCACAGCATGTTAGAGAATTGTGTAGTCTAACTTGTCATATACGTATGATGATATGCCTCTAATTAATGGTGTTTTTTAGTACCTCCCAGAGTCTAAACACCAAACTTGATCCCATAACCTATATTCTGTTGCAGTCAGAGTCCGTCCTAGTTGATTGGGTTGATGGATGTGTGACGTACATGGTGAAGACGTCCAGCGCGTCCATGGGGCTCCTCACCACCTCGAAGTAGTTCTGCAGGATGGTGACGGTTCCGGTGAGAGCCTCATGGCCGCAGCCACAGAACAGGGCCACTCCGGCGTACAGCAGGATGGTGGCTATCAGAGACGGGTAGGGGATACCGCCCAGGCATTTCAGACAGCACTCCAGGCATCCTGAAACACACCAGAGAGACAGGAGGTGGGTCTGAGTGCAGTGGCAAAGCTGTTAATGGTGACATGCTTTTTTCAAATACTTAATATTGAACTGCAATATTAATCTAAAACAGCTTGATACTAGAAACAGGTTAATTGACTTCAGGACTAATTAGCCCTTCATTAGCCCTTCATTAGCCCTTCATTAGCCCTTCATTAGCTCTTCATTAGCTCTTCATTGTGACATTTCACTGTAACAAACAGCAGATTGTCATTTACATAATTTATTTTTGAAAAGAAAATATTAGAACCCTGTGTATCACTCAGAGTCTGCATTTTTCCAAATAATCAAACTAAGTAGAGGGATGCGGGTGGGGATAGGGGGTAGGTGAAACAGGAATTTTCTGAGCACTGGAGCCTCAGTTGCAGGACAATACAGGATTAACTCAAACATGCAGGAATCAGTCAAAATACTTTCATACTTTTCTAAACCAATGACGAAGAAACCTCCTAAAGTTGATTTTGCATTTTGCAAGTTTAAAGCTGCGGTATTGTATTGTATTTCAAAACGTGAAATGAGGTGTATGCGTTTACATTGAACTCGTCCCATTCACTGACAAACCCTTTGGCACATCACTCATGCTCAGATGCATTCATTTTCAGGCACGTGCATGGCTTTAGAATAGTTTTTTTCAGACAGTGAAGTGAAGCTGAGGAGGACCGTCCCATGTGCTGCCAATCACTCATTTAAGAAAAAAAAAAGTCAGCTACCTGACCTTTAAGATATAGTTATAGTATATTTATGTTGTTTCCAGTACCCCAAATGTTTCAAAGGCTTTTGTGTAGTTTTGTTGACATGAAAAATTGAATGAATAAATGCAAGACCGATAAGTTAAATGCCATACTGTGTAACCTTCCAAGCACAACAATTTCACCAGCAACATTTTTATGCCTTAATTCTAAGTGTAAACAACACTCCAAGACTATTCCTCACTTTCCTAACACTTGAGCATCCAAATTATTCATAGCGAGTTATTCACTGCAAGTTTCTAAGCGGTTTTTACAAACTTCACAGGTCAGAGCGGAGTTTTTCCATCACAGTAATACTAACAACTAGCAACTAACAATGCACTGGCCTCAATTTTTTTTACCAACCCAATTATATCACACAACCTCCAGATTTCATTGGTGACTAATATAGCAGTTGTTTTGACAGTGTATTTTTTCCACAATCAGGTTAAAGTTAGAATTAGAAGTAGATTTAGGAACAGGTTATTTGGTAAAGGTTAGGGCTTTGGGTAGAATTGCTAACTGGGCCTTGGCAGACTTGCAACCTTAGCTGCAAGATTAGACTTTTGTGCTTGCAGTTTTATGATTAAACAAGCGACAACGTTATTAAATTGAGATGCTAGTTTTGGATAATATAAACCCTTTTTTTTTTTTTTTTTTTTTTTCAAAAACTGAGATTTCCATGTGAAAGGACTTATCTCTGACCTAAATGAAGAACCTCAGTTGGGCTTGTTGTTCTTCTCACACCCATAACAAAGAGCTCTATCACAGGCCTGTCTTTACCGTGAAGGAGACAGATGAGATGTCACTGACGGTTTATTAAGGAGGATGTGTAAACACGTTTCTCTGTGCTCTTATCTGACCCTATCATTCGTGCAGCACAGTATAATGATGAGGCTGATAGGGATGCTGCTGTGGTGCTCCTCTGATGGGCTCCTGACTGGAATACCAAACAGGCTGCTCTGCACACGCTCAGTGCAGCCCCAGCCCCAGCCCCCCCTCACTCTCACACTTTCAAACAGTGATGTCATACAGACTGTCTGCCTGCAGTAAGTTTGTGACACTGAAGCAAGCACAAATCACTCTCTGTCACAGTCCATAAGCCCCCAGTGGTGCAAAGAAGCATCTCCAGAGTCTTTTCTTTATGGTTGTATAAATCTCTTACTTAATAGATAAGTTGTGTCATCTCCTCAGACTTCAGAGCCACCTGTAGACTCTGCAGTCTGATGCTTGTTGCTAATGGCAACTCTCCAGGCAACTTCCATGACAACAGTAAGTGCAGGTTCATAGAGGGAGTATCAGGGTTGTCTAACAGAGGAGTCTGACCAGATGTAGCAAATAACCTTTTCTTCCATCAGTTATTGGTAATTAGGGACGAGACAAGCTGTATTTTCCACAAGATAAAACACACAATTGGGTCCATTAGAACGAGACAAGACACCATTTTGACATAATTCATATTAATATATAAATTGTGCTTCCAATTCACAATTTTGCCCTCACAATTTATTTAAAGGGGACTTCATGTTTTTATCAGGTACTTAAAATTGAACTATAACATAAATAGATGATCATTTTACACTTTTCTACACTGTTCTTTGTAAACTGCAATATTGATCTAAAACGGCTCAATAATAGAAACAGGTCCACCCACTTCCTGGTCAAAACTGCAGAACAGAGTAGCCCCGTCTCTTCATTGAAACATTTCACTTGTAACAGGCAGCAGATTGTCATTTACATGTTTTTAATTATGAAAAGTTGCTATGTGATATTTTAGAACTTGACATTTATCACTCAAGAGGGTAGGTGAAAACAGGACTTAACTCAAGCATGCAGGAATCACCCAAAATACAACTTTGAGTAAACTTATCATCGCCTTGTTAGCTTGTAATAAGGTTTAAAACTCATTAAAACTGATTTTTACATTTCATATTTTTACTTTAATTACAGCACTGCTTTTTAGAACTACAGCTTGTCAAGTCAACCCTGACAAGCCCCATTTTTGTACAATTCAAATTCCATCACAGTCTTGCAGCACCAGATCTTGTCTCATCCCTGCAAATTACAAATGTCATCATCAAGATTTGTTGGCAGTAAGCTGTCAACTAATCAGCTGCATGTGTGTGACGTCAAAGCTTGGTTAGAAACCATTACTGAAGGAACCTTTAGCCCTGTCACAATCAGCATGTCAGGTCAAACGTCTCAGATTAAAGGCCCTGTACCCATTCAAATGAAACACATCCCTCCAAAAGACTGTGATAGGCAGACTCCTTCAGGTTTACAGACTTGTGGAGACCAGTTACTGAACAGTTGACCCACTCTTGTCCACTGGCTCTGTTGTGACTGTAGATGGAGTAAAATGCCAGCAGTGTGAACAGACTCAGAGCGACTGGAGCGTGGATTCATAATTCAGCAGTGGCACATTGCAGGCGAGTACAAGCCAACATGTTTATTATTTATGTGCTCTTCTCATCCCAGTGTGAACCTTTCAGCTCCATACACTGGATCTGTGCCAGGCCAGGTTTAGCAGGTTTACCGGGTTTAGCAGGTTTAGCAGGTGCAATTGCTTGTTCACATCTAATTGACATGGAATAAGGCCAGTGGTCATTTACAGTAAGCTAAATTTAATAAAGCTATTAAGAAAACTGTAATTTGTCCCACTTCTGTTACTGCCACAACCTGCGACTTTTGCTTCTTAACAAATTGCTTCTCGTCTATAAACGTATAGATTCAGTCTCTCCCCTCCTTCTTTTCCAGCTCTTCTTACACCAGCAAAACAATGAGCCACCTCAGCCTTTCTCTTTAGTTGTCATAGTTTGTTAATGTGATACTTTTGTTGACTAAAACAAAATAAAAACAATAAAAATAACTGTAAATGAATAAGACTAAAATTACTGAAAATTTGGTCGGTTAAAACTATGACAAAATGTTGATATTTTCAGTCCCAGAGCCCTAACCAGAAACAAGCTCAATGTCCCCGAACATATCTGCACATGTCCCATGAAGCAATGTCATACAATTTATCATAGTTAATAATAATTTTAGTTGACTAAAATTATTATAAATTTAGTCAAGATAGATCACAACATTTTACTACAAAACAGTACTACTAAAACTAAAAAGATTATTGTATATAATAAATAATTTTTGTGCTTGAGATTGCAAATAAAAATCTTTACGTTGTAGCCAGAGATACAGTACATTGACATGTAAAAAGGTAAACAAAAGAGCCTTGGAGCAACCTGATAAACGGGTCATGACTACACTTAGCACACTAGTGTCAGAATACTTTAGTGTGTTTAGTTAACCTGCCAGCAACATGACAAACTCTTGAGAATCCTTCTGGCCCGGCTGCCATTGTCAGCGATAGAACCACTAGTGGTGCGAGCCTGGACCAATCACAGTGCAGCCTTGTAAATTGGGCGGAGGAAAAAAAATGAACCAAAACACACATGGTGACGGCGACAGACAAACTATTTCAGCATAAATACTAACTATTTTGTTTCTCAAGATGTGCTTTTCTCTCCACTTAATTATTTTAACTCATTTCAGAGTGCTACACATATCAATCTGGCAGATCCAGAGATTTAGAATCTTAAAATCTCGGGTGTATTGCTAGGTGAACTGAAGATGCAATGACACAATCCCTCTATAATAAAATTCAAATTACTTGTCAAAATTAACGGTGCTCTATGGAAATGAGTAGTTGTCGTACCCTACATCATACCATACATCATGGTATGGTCCGAGGCGTTTCCACCGAACAAAAGTGAACCACACCGCCCCGTTTGAGGGTCCGAAGGGGGCCGCGAGAGGTACTAGCACCTACAGGGCGCTCGCTTTAGCGCGGACCGGTTTATGATTGGATGAGTGAGAGCAAAAGAGAACGCAGATGGAGGTGAGAATGAAACTGCAGAAAGAAAATATAAAGACAAAATAATCATTCCTCACCAAAGGCTGACTTGATCTTGTGTATTTCCAGAGACGATAACTTTGTTTGTTGAGCCGACCTAGTTAGCAAGACAAGGCGAGCACAAGTTATCATCAGCTGTTTCCTATTTACGATGCACGGCACTGGCATTTAGATCCAAAGTAATATTTTTTCAGTGCAAACAGCAGCCAAAGAAGCCGAAGAAGCTGACGAAAAAAACCGAAGCTGTGTCTTGTTTACGCAAGCTTTATCCACGTCTTACAGCCACAAATGTGTAATTACTAAACCTTTCATGAATGGGGGAGATCGACCACATTAATAAAAAGTGTAATTCAGGTACGATTTAGATTTTATTTATGAAGAAAATAGCGAGCCTGGACCTCTGCACGGAAACGCAGTCCACCATTAACAGAAGTGGCCCGAGCCGGCCCCAAGTGAACCGGTCTGGGGGACCAGGTTTAGTGGAAACGTGCCTCTAGTGCACCTTTAAGTTGTAGTTGTAGTTCCCTCACTGCTGCAGACTTGTGTGGGGGAGGGGCTCCACACTACAGTTTGTGTCAGTGAGAGTAACGTGTCTCTGCTCTCCTGTGTTTAATGTGCAGTGCTTTACCCCTGGAGCCGGGACCAGCCCCATCTACTCCTCGGCACATGTTTAATCAACCAGTGCCGTTACCATGACAACCGCAGCGCCAAATCTGCAGAGAGCGCCGGTATGAGAGCCCTGACCCACTTTACTGTATGTCAACAAATTCACTGGGACAATAGTTAGTCAGAAAAGCCTGCGGGCAGAGGAGACATCCAGGACTTCCTCTGGATCTGAGGATCTGACTAATCTGCAGGAGAAAGCAGTGAGGGGGGAGAGTGTGGGGAAATGCATGAGACAGAGGCAATCCAAGCGATGTAGAGAGGATTTTTCTCAAACTCTCTCATTTCTGCCTTGAATTGAATAACGATAGTTAAGGTAGAATATTTTTTTACTTTATAGGAAAAAAACGTCTACTACATTCTATAAATATGAGAGCACTTGTGAGAAGAATAAGAATACTTTGTTAAGACCTATAAATTACTTCATAACGAGAAATGTAATAACATGTAACACTTAACCTTACTATCATGTAATTTTAATGTTTTTGAATAGTAGTAGAATAGAATCTACTTTACAGAGACTAACAATGCACTCCATTGCCCCCAGAAGTCTAATTCTCTGAGTAGTGACTTATACACACGTTCATTACCACTCTCCAACTCTTCCATACTTGGAAACTCTGAGGAACATTTCAGAGCCGGAGTTAGAAAATCAAACATGCGTTTGGTGTTCTTGTTTTATTTTCTCTTTAGTCTCTGTCCACCTGCTGTCTATGAACCTGCTCCTGCCCTGTTGTTGAGCCTCTGCAGTTATAAATGCACTGTTATGTTCTATAATGCTTGTACTGCTAAAGTCTACACAGACGTAATGTCAACAAAAGCAAAAATTCACTCTTTTTTTAAACTGTAAATGAAATAACAATGACCGGGATAAACTATTAACCTAATGGGATTTGCATTTTAGATGATCTGAGCACTTTCCTGGTTTTTATTACTTGATGGAGACGTTACCATACTTGTTGACTGGTGGAGCACTTAAAAACTCTGAGAAAACGTCACCAGGACCAACACGTGGCAAGTTTGTATGGTCATGACTAAAAACATCCTTTATTGTTAAAATCACAATACATTTTCATTTTAGGCTCAGATACCGTAGGTCACAGCAATACGTTACATAGTTAGCATATTACGTAATGCGTTCACTGAAATGCAGAGCTAAAGTCACAGATTGTGTTGAGCTAATGTATATTTTCAGCAGCTTCAGCTCTTATCTTTGTAGGGTTCTGGGAGAACAATGCGCCTGGGCCTCTGAAGTTTTCCAGTGAAAGCCCCAACAGCTTTCATAAAACAATTGGAGGAAGTGCTGGGCTTCTCTTGGGCTGGATAGAGCGGGATTGGAATAAATATATAATGCTCATGGAGTGATTGTTGAAATGTGAAAATATGACAACTCACGAAGACTTTCAATCGCACACATTCTTTTCTTATTGATTTGATTGATTGAATTTGACATTCTGTAATGAAAGTGTACTACCATGTCATGTTTTTCTAATTATGACTTAGTTTGGTGGTATTGTACCTGTAGTATGTTTTTATCATAGTTTTACATCAGTCAAGTGGCAGTTTGTCAAGAAAAAAAAGTTAAAGTTTAAAATTAGTTCAGATTATTTATTTACACAGCACATTTCTTGTGACCAGCACAGACTTAATGTGCCTCAAACTCAAAATAACAGGGAAAAAATACATATGTAGCGCTATTAATGTGAGGCTTGACTCACTTCTAGTCTGTTAAGTTGCAGAAATCCACTTCTCTCGTTGATCTGGAGCTTTGTAAATCCAGACAAAGGCTCTGCTTTTCTTCTGCCCTTGATCATTTGTACATCTCACTGCGCAAAATAATCCACAATCTCTGAAACTGAGATAAAGTTGTAAATGCCACTGTGGAGTGTGGTGGTGCATGCTGGGATATTGTGACGACAACTGCACGAGCTCTATCGGCTGCCCGACCAGCATTTAAGATCGGCATGTGCTTATATTAGGTTCAAACTGATCACCAGCCTATGCACCATTGTCACAAACCAATAACTTTTCTATTGGCTCACTTCAGGAGGTTTTCTATAGTCTTCTCACTCTGTAAAAACCCTGAAAATCTGACTCTTGTTTGGCTCCAGATTCTTGTGCTCTTGGCAACGGCCCAGTCTCTGTGGAGGACACTTGACATTTGGTGCCACCTGTTTATGTGAGTCATCCGTGGAGTTGTCGGCTCACCACAGAGCAGGAGCTGTGAGCGAGCCGGAGAGTGCTCACAGGCACGGACACGCTGAGATGCCCTGCCTGACTGTTGGGGTGTAATTGTTTAGTCAAGTATTTGGTCTTAGTTGACCAATTTTAAACATGGATAAAGATTTACAGTGTGTGGACAGCAGCAGAAAGGAAAAGGCATGGAGTGAGTTAGCAGGAGTTCTGAGAGTGAGTGTACAGTTAAAAATGCCTTTTCACTGAGGATTCTGTTCGCTAGCAGTGTGTATGTAGTTGTTTTTGCGAATGATCCTAAGACATGAGTAAAGTGCCACCCCACACCCCCTTTTGTTGCTGAATTGGCCCAGCACTGTAAAAACTGAATATCATGCCTTGCTTAAAATGACCTGAATTCAGAATATGAATCTTAATTTGCGTAGAGACCATTTTGGACTGGTTACAGCATAATCGAGCTAGAAATAAGAGTGTAATTTTGCCCGTGAGGTAAATCTTACCTCATTGGCAAATAATTTAGAAATTTGAATTTTGTTTGAAATAAGAAGAAATATACAGGGCAAACATTTTTTTTTGTTTAAAAGATTCTGGTTCTTTCTGTTTGGCAATTATGACATGCTTTCTCTTCAGAAGTTGCTCATGACACTCCAAAATGGTAACTTATGCATGTAGGAAAGTACATTTTTTCCAAGGTACACTGGTTGAAAATCAGTGGATTAATGGTCTTTAGTTGACCAAGAATGTCTTTCATACCAGACACCAAATACCAGAATGGAGGCAAGTGTGAGGTGGAAAATAATGTGATATCTCTGGAGAAACTGGGGCTAACATCACAACATCACAAAATATAAAGAATCAAAGTGTTTATGTGAAATAAAAAATACTCAGATACATGTACATGATATCAGAGCACGGTTTAAAGACATTTACTAATACATTTTATTATTTTTTGTTTTTGTTTTTAATAGTAGACTATAATAGTCGGTTAATCCCGATTGTTAGCTTTTACTAGACACATTTTAATTTATTTACAGATATATTATATAATTTGCCACAGATTTACCACTGTACTTTTTGTGAAACTCAAATACAGAGTCTAGCTAGTAGAAAATCAAACTGACATTTTTACCTAGAAAATGCAAAATTGTTGTCTGATTTCATTCTGATCTGATGTCAGTTAAAAATAGAAGTTGTATTATGGTCTACTTTGTTTTGCCTCCAGTCGCCTTCATTGTGGGATTTTGAAAATTCTTGGTCTATAATTAGTAACTGGATGCAACATTGTCTGCTCAGTTCCTGCCCAATGCACAGTCCGTCCTTCTGCATGTGTGGCTAGTTTTGTGACAGGAAGGGCATCTGACATATAAATCTGTGAAATATAGTGTGAAAAATAGTAGCAGCTTTTAAATGTCAACTTGGATCATCTTGGAGTTGGATGAAACTGCTTCACAACTGCCTAACGTTATTTGACTGTCACATATTGTTTTATTACGCCATTCTACTGTATTTTCCTCATGCACCCAGTAAGAAGCTGTCAGTTTGCTCGGTGATGGACTATGTGATCAGTGACCCCACTAAAGCGTTCACAGAGCTGCTACATGCTTCATTTAACCATAAAGCTGATGAAATATCATGTCAAGATCTTTGGGCAGTCTGTGGATCACAGCTCAGAGTGTTACTGAGACAAAGGAACTAAAGAACCTGTCATTCATGCTTTGGTCGGGCTGCACAATATACAATGAAATCATTAATATCACAGTGGATTAAGGAAGTATCCGTACCATAACAAAATAACAAAATAAATATTCCAAATATTCTTAATATTTAATCGATACAATTGGCAACGTCTCATATTGGGGTCTCAAGTCTTGTGTTCAACAAGAGACACAACTTTTTCACTCGTCTAATACATTTCCTGGTGTATTATATATATATATATATACAGACATGGTGTTTCTTCAGAAAATTAAAGAGATTGTTCTGTAACGCCGATGGCACAGATTGGCAGCCTTGCTTCCCTCAGTTTGCCCCAGGGCAGCTCTGGCATTAGCATTCCACCATCGAGTGAATGAATAATGCAATGTGAAGCATCTTTGACTGTCCACTAAAGCGCTCTATAAGTACAATGCATTATAAATACAAATTAATAAATACATCAGGTGGCGATAGCATTGTGGTAGCATTTAGCCAGCTATCCTTAGCGTTCTTGGATAACAAGACAAATTTGGGCCTTTCAACTACTTCATTTTTCTCCATGTCTTCATGTCTGTATAACAATTAAATTCGGCATTTGCTCTTGTAGTTGTTGAACAGTGTGTAAAAGAGCAGCTCTGACACATTCAAATGAAAGGATTGTTTACTCCATGGAGGTCCGTTTGTGGGCGTTCCTTGAGCACCGATTGTATCTACGCTTTCCTCTTCTTGAAGTTTCTTCTAATGAGCTGTACTAAATTTTTTTAATGTAATAAAATGCAAATTGCTTTGCCTCAGTACAGATATATTGTAAAAGTCTTAAAGTCATCATCAGACTGCTATATGCTGTCTGTCTGTATGCTGAACCAGGAAGTTGTGCACTGTCAGCATACTCTGGCCTCCAAAAGTTATGAAAAGTGCTTTCAAACGCTTTGTGGACGTCTTGAATTTGACAAAGACTTGAATATTTAATTGGGACACATGTAACACTCCCCCATACTGGGTGATGTCACCAATGAAAAAATTGAAGAGTAAATGATTTCACGTTTTTCCTGTTATGTCCTCCAATGTCCAGTGAACCCCCAAAGCCAACAAAACAATGACAAAATCCAGTCTGTTTAAACTACAAATTATAATTTGTCCATTTCAATAAACAAACATAAAAAACCCACGAAAGTCCATATATCCCCTTTAATGTCTCTGAACAAAAATACGTCGGGGCCGTGACGGGACTCCACGAAAATCCACGAAAGAAAATAAGAGTTCTTAGAGTCTCAAAACTCCCCACAGCGAAGTCTAAACGGGCGCTGCGGCGCGCTCAGCGCCAACCCCGACTCCTCCGCGTGGCGTGCATGGAACGCTCTCACCGACAACGAAGAGCGGCGTGCTGTCGGTCCAGGCGTTGAGGCACTCGGTCCACCTGGTTCAACCCAGTCCACAATCCGCGCGTCCGGCCCGGTGACCACCCTCTTCCTCTGATCGCGTCCCAGCCGCTCCGCCGTGTGTGTGTCAGAGAGCCCCCCCGCACATGCACACCTGCCGCTTACATCCCATTACCTGACCGTCCCAGCTGACGGGACAAACAGCTGAGCAGGTAAATAGCAACACAGCGTTTAACAGTTTGCACCTCCCCGACCATTTAACATGCTAATATTAATAACGATAACAACAACAATAATAATAACAATAATAATAATAATAATAATAATAATGATAATAATAACAACAACAAAAACAATAATAATATGTCGCTGGTGCTACATAGACCCCCCCTCCAGCCGGAGGCTAAAGGAGTCAACCATTGTAATACTTCTTCAGGTTCACCACATTAACTACATCCTGTTTATTAGGAGAATCTGTCCAGCTCACTGCATAGTTGAGTGGCCCTAGCTTCCTCACCACTGTAGCAGGTCCTTCCCATTTCGGCGCCAACTTAGCGGAGAAACTGTCTGTGGCTTTTGAGAGAGGATGAGCACGCACCCAGACTAAGTCTCCTTGCTTAAAATGCACTTCCTTTCTCCGGGCATTATAGTACTTAGCTTGTCTGGCTTGGCACTCCCCTACCCTCCTTTTAACCTCCTCATTCAACCTGTGCTGCCGTTCTACCAGGTCATAAGTAGACTGCTGATCAGGCCTCGGAGGTCTGTGGATGAGCCGTTCCAGTGGTCCTTTGAGCTGTCGTCCCAGAGCAAGTTCGGCTGGAGTCTTCCCGGTAGTCAGTCAGCAGTGTTTATGGCAAACCTAAACTCTGGTAGCCACTGGTCCCAAGCGATGTGATGCTGGCCTACATAGGATGCAATCATGGTTTTGATTGTCCGGTTGAAGCGCTCAGTGAGGTTTGTTTGTGGATGATAGCTAGTAGTCAGCTTCTGAACCACACCCCATGTTTTGCACAGTTCCATCAGAAGGGTAGCGGTAAACTGTGGTCCTCGGTCTGAGACCAGATATCTTGGGACACCCCACCGTGTGAACATCTCCTCTCTTAGAATCTTCACAATCCTTGCAGTTTTACCATCTCGCAGTGGAAACATTTCCACCCACTTGGAGAAATAATCCACGATGACAGCCAGATATACATGTCCTTTTTTACTTCTAGGAAATGGTCCCATCAGGTCTACCCCCAACATTTCACCCGGACCAAGAACTTCAGTGGACTGCAGGTATCCTGAGGGCTTGGTGTTGTCGGCCTTGTATTGTTGACAAACTCGACAGCTTTTTGTGTGTTCCCAAACATCCTTACGCACGTTGGGCCACCACGCCACTTCCAGAACCCGCAGAAGAGTCTTTAATTGCCCAAGGTGGCCCCCTAACGGGTTGTCATGAAAATATCTTAGGAACTCTGGGACAAGACCCTGCGGCACTACAAGTTGGTGTTTTTTGCCATGATCTTGTAGCGGCACTATGCGGTACAAAACACCTTGGTGGACCTCAAAGCTGATGCGTTTGGGCCCTTTGGTGGTCTTTGTCTTTTCGGCCCGCATTTCACAGACCTGCTGATCCTGTATTTGGGCTTGCTCAATCTCAGCCATGGTGACTGGTAGGTCAGAACAGGTTTTAGATGAGACTGACAGACAAGGTGTTGATTCTGGTGGAGGTGATTCAAAAGCTCGTGACAAGGCATCCGGAGCAGCGTTGAGACATCCCTTTCTGTAATGCACTCTGAATGTAAACTGCTGGAGCCGAAGAGTCCATCTGGTGAGGCGGGAGGAGGTTTTTGGACAGTTGAAAGCCCAGGATAGAGCAGCATGGTCGGTGTAGACATCAAATTCCACTCCTTCCAGGTAATGCCTCCACTTCTCCACTGCCCACACCACAGCTAGACACTCCTTCTCTGATGTTGAATAGTTTCTCTCCGCCCCCCGGAGGCCTCTGGACGCATAGGCAACCACCCGTTCACCCTCAGGGAAAACCTGGGAGAGGATGGCACCCAGTCCCACCTCACTAGCGTCGGTGAGTACTTGAAAGGGAAAGCTGGGGTTTGGTTGGGCGAGAACAGGTGGATTCTTCAGCGCGGCTTTCAGTGCATTCACGCTTGCTTGACATTCCTCTGTCCATTTCCACTCCACCCCTTTTTTTTTCAGATTGTTCAGGGGGGCTGCCATCTCAGCGAAGTGTGGGATGAACTTATGATACCACCCTGCCAGGCCGAGAAAACGCTGGAGTTCCTTGACATCTTTAGGAGGCGGAAAGTCGGCCACTGCTTGGGTCTTGGATGGATCTACCTCCACGCCTTTTGCATTCACAATGTGCCCCAGGAACTTTAGCTCACGCTTGAAGAAGTGGCACTTTTTCATGTTGAGACTGAGATTTGCCTCGTGCAGCTTCTTGCACACCGCATCCAAATCGCGCAGATGCTGCCCCCGGGAACTGGAGTAGACAATGATATCATCAATATAGACGAAACAGACTTTGCCTCTGAGATCCCCTAAAACTTTTTCCATCAACCGCTGGAACGTGGCAGCAGCGTTTCCAGAGGGCCAAAGGCATGCGCTTGAACTGAAACAACCCTTGAGATGTGATGAAGGCAGTTTTCGCTTTGCTGGTCTCATCCATTGCAATTTGCCAATAGCCTGATTGCAGGTCTAGAGCACTAAACCATGACGCATTCTCGAGCGACTCCAGGATGTCATGGATGATGGGCATGGGATAAGCGTCAGGGAGTGTTTTAGAATTGACCTTTCTATAGTCCACACAAAACCTGTCACGCCCATCGGGGCGGTCTACCATCACTACAGGAGAAGACCAAGAGGACTGGGAGGGCTCAATGATGTCATCTTCCAACATTGTTTTTACATGCTCTTCGATGACTCTCTTCTTTAGTGGGGACACCCTGTAAGCTTTGGTCCTCACAGGGATCTCATCTTGGGTTTGGATGGCATGTTTCTCCACTGTAGTTTTGCCTAATTTGCCTGAGGTAACCGTCGGCCACCTATCAATCAGTTGTTACAGTTCGTTGGGACAGTTGGTGCCATAGACACTGGGCTTGGTGGGGGTGTCAGGCAGGTGCGCTGTAGAGGCCCAACAGGGTAGCACAGATCCAGGTCTCATAGCATAATACAAGCTCACTGGAGACCGGCCCGTTTCCCATTTACTTGTCTGGACCGACCGTTGTAGAAACTGATAGAAGATGTAGCGTGTACCAGTCTTCAGGCCATAGCTCCTTTTTGCTAGATTCAGAATCACCCCAGCCTCCGAGAGAAAGTCTAGTCCAATGATTAGGGGAAAAGCCAGATGTCGATCTTCCATTATGTGAGTATCTGTATTCCACTTCTGACCGTGCCAATCGACTGCTATCCTGTGCTTCCCTAACGCTGGATGCGTCGTCCCATCAGCCATAACAAATCTCTGTTCATCTGCTGGAAACAAAGTCTCTTTCTTGTGCCGTATCTGTTTCCACAGGCTTTCTCGCATCAATGTGTATGTACTACCGGTGTCTACCACAGCAACCTCATCAACCCCCCGGACAATGACAGGCACCAGCAGAAGCTCAGGTTTAGAGTGTTGACTCCCATGATGTTGGAGAATGGAAACACCGGCAGCTGGCTTGGGAGGGTGTCTTTTCTCTGTTGGTCTGCGCCCGGTCTTCTCCCCGGTGGCTTGAACTTTTTGCCAATATTCCTTTGCACTGGAACAGTCCTTTTCCACCATTGTTCCCACCTTCACAAGCTCAGCCACCGTTGTTACTGTTCCCCGTAGACAGCCGGCAAACCTGGGATTGATGTTATTGAGAATACGCCTGACCATCTCCTCCTCCTTCATGTCTGGCTTCCACTTAATGCACAAGGCCCGATAGTCATAGGCAAAGTCTCTCAGACATTGGTCAGGTTTTTGGACCATGGCTCTCAGTTTCTCCTCTACTTCACTCATGTAGTCTGTGGGCAGAAAAGCAGCCATGAAAGCATTTTTGAATGACATCCAATCCCGAACTTGAGACTTGGCAGCTTTCCACCAGCTCAGAGCAGGCCCCTTTAACACCGTGGAAAGTGTCCCAATAAGTTCATGATTGGAGAGGGGTCGTATCTCCAAAAAGTTCTCGCACTGCTCAATGAAATTAAGCACATCTGCCGCTTCACTACTGGAATCGAACGTAGGAAACTCAAGCCGAACTGGAGGTTTGGAGTAGTAGGGAGTTGCCCCAGCCAGACTAAATGTAGGGGACTCTGGAATTATAGGGCTAGCATCAGTAGCCACTGCCACAGAATGACTACTCTTAGGCGTGCTAGTAGGTCTCATCCTGCTCATCTCTTTTTTCCATTTATCATCTCGTCTCAATAGACAGTTGACTACACTTCTCTCCAACTTGGTTAACTCAGCTGTAAACTTGTCCTCTAGCTTGGCCAAGCCGGCATCAACTGACTGCCTAAAGCTAGCCTCTCTGTTAAGCGAACTGGTTATTGAATCTCTAAACTGTTGTTCCAGTTCACCTAGTCGTTCCTGCACTGCCTCTAGAGTGTTTGTCAGGTCAGTACAAAGACGTTGTGTAACCTGTTCAGCCATGCCCTCAGCATCCTGATCCCCCTGTGCCTGAGTGTCATCTGCCTCAGTGTGGGGTTCCTCTTCATCAACACCTGAGTTAGCATCTAGCCTCGGAACAGGACTTTCTACACCTTGTGAAACGTTCTCGTCTTCTGACAGCTCTTGGGCTTCGTCTAGATATAATGACCCTAACAAAGATGATATCTCATCTGTGGGATTACGTCTAGTAACAAAAGGCCCAGCTGTAAAATCTAGCTCTCCCTCCACTGGAGCTAGAATCTCCCCTTCACCCTGAGGGACCGGCTCATCCATCACACTGGCTTGTTCCATGTTACACACAAAACAGATTCACATAAATACAAACATCCATAACCATGAAATCATTCCTCACACGGGGCACCATATGTAACACTCCCCCATACTGGGTGATGTCACCAATGAAAAAATTGAAGAGTAAATGATTTCACGTTTTTCCTGTTATGTCCTCCAATGTCCAGTGAACCCCCAAAGCCAATAAAACAATGACAAAATCCAGTCTGTTTAAACTACAAATTATAATTTGTCCATTTCAATAAACAAACATAAAAAACCCATGAAAGTCCATATATCCCCTTTAATGTCTCTGAACAAAAATACGTCGGGGCCGTGACGGGACTCCACGAAAATCCACGAAAGAAAATAAGAGTTCTTAGAGTCTCAAAACTCCCCCACAGCGAAGTCTAAAACGGGGCGCTGCGAAGCGCGCTCCCGCGCTCACCCCCGGCTCCTCCGCGTAAGCGAAAAGTGCATGGAACGCTCTCACCGGCAACGAAGAGCGGCGTGCTGTCGGTCTAGGCGTTGAGGCGCTCGGTCCACCTGGTTCCACCCGGTCCACAATCCGCGCGTCCGGCCCGGTGACCACCCTCTTCCTCTGATCGCGTCCCAGCCGCTCCGCCGTGTGTGTGTGTCAGAGAGCCCCCGCGCGCGCACACCTGCCGCTTATATCCCATTACCCGACCGTCCCAGCTGACGGGACAAACAGCTGAGCAGGTAAATAGCAACACAGCGTTTAACACCTCACCTCCCCAAACATTTAACATGCTAATATCAATAATGATAACAACAACAATAATAATAACAATAATAATAATAATAATAATAATAATGATAATAATAACAACAACAAAGACAATAATAATATGTCGCTGGTGCTACACACAGATGTACTCATTGAACTATTTACATTGTACATATGATTTATCAGAATGAATGAAATATGGCAATATTGTTATCATTTATTGTGTAGCCGTACTTGCTAGCATGCTAATGGTTATATTCAGATTATGTTGAATGTAAGGTGGTGATTCAAAAAGCTAACATGCTAAACACTTTTATGTGCTACTTTGTCAGTTTTAAAGATCTTGTATTATGCTTAACTGACTTTACTGAGCTGTTGTTTGAAGCTAAACTAATATTGTCTTGGCCCTAAAATAGATATTGCATTTCTATTCTATGCTGCCATTTTACATTGTCATGCACTGTCAGTTTATGCCCTCCCCCATTTTATATTCAAATTTACCAAGTCACATGACAAGCAAAACGGTGACATCATTTCTAAAAATACTCTACTATAAATACACCGCTCAACCTTTGCCTTATACTTCTTTGTTTGTATTATTTGTCCACAGAAAAGTGCCTTCACCAGGACTAAAGAGGGCCCTTGTAAAGGCGCCGTGACGGTCCTCGTGTCGTCTTCAGCGGCCGCATTCATCTGAAGGCGGCCACAGAAATGGAGCACGGTTTGCATGGCTGCCTCTCTCAGTTGGATGAGCATGTGTGTTAGTGCCAGGCCTGCTGACAGATCTCCCTTTATGAGCAGGAAAGGGAGAGTATAAGCACACACCTAGAAATGCCAAAGGAGACGGAAGGAGATGTAAAGAATAGGCTGCTGGAGAATGTTTTATTGTATGTGAGGGATATGGACTGGAGCCCGTCCGCAGCCTATTGTGTATCTTTGCTCAGAGCACTTGAAGAGATGGGAAATGACTGGGAGATTACACTAAAGAAGACATATTGTGTTTTCTGGGAGGTATTTAGTATTAAATTATACTGCAGATCATGATTTAACACTTTGTTCATTGCAATCCTCAATACTGACAAAATGGCTTAATGACTGAAATAAGTTCACTGGTGACTGAAATAAGTTCACTGGTGACTGAAATAAGTTCACTGGTGTCTGGTTTTTATTGATTAATGTCAGCTTGTCATTTTTAAACCCTTACGTGTTCATAATCTGAAGCAAGTACAGAGCAGTGGGATGGAGATAGGAGGCAGGTGAAATACATACACATATAAACTAATGATGAACATTGTGAAAAGCTCATAAAAGTTGAGTATGTCGCTGTAAATAGCTAGTTAAACGAGAAGATACGCACATCCCAGGACCTCAACAGCGTGCAGGACTCACAATAGTAATAAAGTGATAGATTAGGTCCCAAATTACACTAAAAAAGAGACATTTTGCATGTGAGCCCTTGATCAAACATGTCTGTTTGGAATGTTGGGAGCTAATCTAGCTGTACGGACTTTATTACCCTTTACTAAACATGCATTATTAAACGGACCCTATATGCACACTTTCTGCATGTTTGCTTTGTTGCAGCAAGATCATGCTTGTAACTATAGTGTTCAATAAGTTTGTTGGGACCTGGTAAACTAGTAGACTATAACAGTTAATTGTATAATCATTACTTTTATATAATTGATGAAGACTTATATACAATAACAGCTTTATGTTTTATTTACTGCACACAGTGAATGTATCTAAATGTCACTGTCACTCCTCTATAGACTCGTATCTACAGGGGTGCACAGCTTGAGGCTTGTTAAATAATGAATCTTTAATACGAGTGTTGTGGTTGCATCCCTTTAAACTCAGTTGCATCCTCAGTCAGTTTAATCTTGCACCACCTAAATCTGAAGCTATAGCCTTAACTTGGCTCGTCAAAAAAAATAACAGAAGCTTACTTAAGGCTGCTCTAAAGGAACTGTATTATGCAATAACTCTTAATTATAATCTAACCAATCATGCAATGTTTCCTCTTCAGAAACGGAGGAGGAGTTGTTTTGTTTCAATCAAGATGGTTATCCAGGAAGTGGTTTTGTGTTTTTAAAACCCCATTCAGTATAGTACACGCTCACAGGTTTATCTGATCCTTTCTGACCTAAACGTCCATTACAACTTGCACTCTATGTGAAAATAGACAGCACCAAAGAAGTAGCTAATGAATGCAATCATTTACCAGCGTTTCCCTTTTCCCCCTTTTTTATTTCAGTTTCTTTCAGAACCTGATACACAGAGAGAACAAAACAGATTGAAAAAAAAAGCTGAAGACATTCGTAGAAAAATAGGAAAAGTCATGGCATAATTTTAGTCCAGAAATCATTTAAATAACTGTTTTTTCAAATTGAGCTCGAAAGTAAATTTGTCCATATTACGAACGTCTATAATTTGTATCCAGTCTTTATTTATGGGCTGGGTTTGTGTCAGCCATTTCTTCTTCCCTGCTGCCAATAGTATGTTTCAAAGGAATACATTTATTGTGTCCATGGCTGGAGTTTGAGGTCCAAATACATAGCTCTGAAAGTTCTGATGTTCTGGGGTGCTTTGTTAATCTCAGTCCAGTATTTCTGAGCAACAGGACAGTTGTGTTTCCCTTTTCAATAAGGCTTATCAAATTAACTTGTCACAAAATCTTTGCAGGTGTTTTGATGCCCTTACCACATCTATTCAGGAAATCCAATTATTTCCTTGTCAATTTGAATCAGGGCATCACGTGAATCTCTTTCTTTTCTAACCTGAATATTTATATGGCTATATTTGCAACTATGTTTTGCAAAGATATGGTTAATGAAAAACAGCAGAAGTGGGTAGTCGGACACCTGTAAACTCTAATCTGCTTTCTTCACTGCAGGCGACCCTCCTCATGAGTTGGTCAAAATGTCATCCAGGCCAGCAAGGAAGAGCCAAAAACACACCCTGACTCCACTTCACCAGCGCCATGGCAACGGGGAGAGCGCATGTTAGCGACTGCGGCTACGGCTAACACAAACAGAGGAAGCCCGGCCTGTCTCCTGAGGTAAATATTGGCAACTGATGGATTTCATATGGCACCATTTCCACCTCAAGGAAAATAAGTCAAAGTCTGGAAGCGGAAAAAAATCCACACATGTCTAGCCTTTTAGTCCATCCTTTTAATCCAAGGTTGCTGGTTCAATGCCTGTTATTGCCATTGCATACTGTTATCTTGTATCCTTCTTTCTGCCTGCCTCCAGCCTCTGTGTGAATGGTTCTTGATGTAATGTAACTCTGAGCGGTCAACAATCACGGCCATTTAATTTATGTTAATTTAATGAGTTGCAGGTGAATAGGAAGAACAGGGAAAGAAATACAAGTTCTCCATTCAAAACCTTTTCTTTAGATGTCTAGGGTAAAATGTATTGCACAATTGTCATCATTTATTGTTTTCAGATGTGTATAAATTTGTGCACCACAAATCTGAAAAATTGTAGGGAGGCAGGTTTTACATGCTTGGTTAACTTTGCTGACACATAACACATAAAGAGAAACATTTGGGGTGACACTTTTAATAATCTTAACAAACTGAACAAAGACCTAATTCGTAAAGAACAAATAGTTTATTAAGACTGATTCAGGCTTAGATAATTAAAAATGATTCAGGCTTAGTAACTACGTAATTAAGAAGTTAATGTATTAATTAAGTAGTTACTGTTAATCATTTTTTAATTTTGATTTAAGTCTTTGGTCTTACTTTATTAAGGTTAATTAAGCTACAGTTACTATAAAGTCATAATAATTTCTCTTTTTGAGTAAACTAAAAAACAGAAATATATATGCACTTTTTGACAGGTTTCTGGGGGATTTGAAACATCAGTGACTCAAGGTAGGAATTTTACTTATAAAATTCTATATTCTGAATGTTGTTAAAGGTGCAATATGTAACTTGTCTCCATGGAGAAGATAGTATTGCTTTGCCTGAATGTTCACACAATATGACGCTAAACTTATATATCCATGTATGACAAGTATAAGTGAGGCCAAGCCAAGTTACAGGTCAGGTCAGTGGAGAGGCGAGCTTGTGAACACTGAACAGTCCCATTGCACATTTTTCATAATAAATACATTTGACCAACAAAAATACCTTTACTGAAATGTATGATAAATAAGTTTAATCCAATACTGTTGAACATTCTAGGCAAAGGGACATCATCTCCATGGAGACAAGCAGGTGGCAGAAAAGTTACATAGTAATGGTGTCGATGGGAGCAACTTTAGGGGACATATTGTGCTTTAATGAGCATCTATACTTGTCACAACAGTATTTCCTCATCATTAGTTTACTCAAAGTTTTGATTGATGATATTTTAATTGATTTCTTCATGTTTGAGGTAATACTGTATTTTCCTGCAACTGAAGCTCCAGTGCTCAGAAAAGTCCTGTTTTCACCTAACCCCTATCCCCGCCCACGTCCCTGTATGTAGTTGTGATTACCTGAAAAAAAACTCCAACTGACACATGTAGAGTTCGAAAATTCGACGTAGCCGCTTTTCACAAAATAAAAACTTGCAAATGACAATCTGCTGTTAGTTACGGTGTAATGCTACTATGAAGAGGCGGGGCTTATCACGTCTGTATTTGGAACAGGAAGTTAATGGACCCTTTATCTTTTATTAACTCCTCAATATTGCAGTTTACAATGAAGAAAATTAACTATTTCTTATAGCTCCATACTAAGTACCTGCAAAAAAGCATAACATGTCTCCTTTAAAATCTCACCCAAAACCTCCAAACTGAACCACAAACCAAGCGGTGTCTCGCCTTGTCTACTTAACCCTTTCCTACATTACACCACCACCTTCTTTGCATCTCACTCTACTCCCCCAGACCACTCCCAATCTTCCTCCTCGCACACACAGACCCGTGCCTCTGCAGCCGCTCACGCTTTTCTCAGCTGTGAGGACGAGCACGGAGAGCCCCGTCGAGCCAAACAAAGACTCGTCTGGCCGTCTGTGGGGAGGCGCACACCCCTTTCCCCCCCAAACCCAAACACACTCTCGTGTCGTGAGGCCACTCCACAGACAAAGGGACCACATAGAACAGCTGCTACTTTCATACCGACAACATGCAGCCTGCCAAACGTGCTGGGAAGAATCCTGCCATCGCAAAAACCAGCGATAATTGTGAGAAGAGTGTCCAGAAAATGACATGAACCAAAACTGCAAAGATAAGAAGGAGCAGCTCGTCTGATGTATACATAACATGCACTAAAATAATGTTTACAGGGTCACATTTGCAAAATCATCAATCAAACTAATGTAGTTAAATGGATAATGAATAATTAATCAATATTTCACCCGATTCTGTTTTTATTTTGCTTTGTTCATTTCAGTAAGCAGCCATTACGAGCAAGTCTAAGCTTTCATCAATTAAAAAACATGACATTTAAATATTTGCGTGTTGAATTTTTCCCATATTTTGCAAATCAACATTACCAATCTGAAACTGAAAAAAAAAACTCTTACCTTTCTGGCTCTGTCCCTCATCCAGATCTTCTTCCATTGCAGCTTTAGGACTGATTTCAAAACCAAATTAATACTTAAAAAACCACAATCCAGGAAGTGGTCTCTACTTTCTGGGTATTTCCTCTCAAATGTAGCTTAGATTGATGGCCGTAGCTTTGTGTGGAGCCAATGGAAGCGAAGGATGGGCTCTCTCTCTCTCTCTCTTTCTAAGCCTTTGTGGCGCTGTCCATTGAAAGCCACAGGCGAGCGAGCGCAAGTGCTGAAAGAGCCACAGTGGAGAAGACAGGAGGGGAGGGGGGAGCGAGGGAGAGGGGGGAGATAAGTGGGGGGGGCGTGGAGCAGTGCATCTATTCAACAAAAAGGCTCATATGTCTAAGGAAACAGGCGATGAAAAGGGGAAAAATAACACGCTAACTGCAGAAATGTACAAGAAATCGATAGAACAAATGGCGTTTCTCATTTAACGTTTGTGGTTGTCGTTTGCCAGGCCCACCCAAACCCCCCACCAACGCAGCCGGAATGGTTGAACCCACGCCCCCTCCCTCCTCACGCCAGAGTCTACTCCTTCACTGCATCAAGTCAACCAAAGGGGAAAAAAAAAAAGAGGTGAACATCTGATTTGGAAATGGGATTGTCCTAATCTGGTTAGTCATGGCGATTCAGTGATGCGACGAGCCGTGAGCTGTTATTGAATATGTATCATGGGAATGAGTGTTACAGATTAGGGTGTGTGTGGGTATTTGCAGAAATGTTGACTAAATATTGTGGGTTGTGTGATTATGGAGGGGAAATTAATAGACATTTTTCTTTCAGTGTTTGGATTAAAGGGGATATATAATGTAAAATTGACTTTTGTGAGTGTAAAATATAATGTATAATATGTTTAAATTGCTGTTTACTCATCATTAGTTTGTCCAGATTTGTATTTCAATTGATTCCTGCATGTTTGAGTTAATCCTCAAGCTCAGAAAATGACTGTTTTCACCTACCACAGTTTGGAACTTACTTGTGATCATTTAAATATTCAGATTTAGGGTGAAACATGTAGGGTTCAAAACTGTTCAGAACTGTATACATTTTTAAGATGAGATAAGAGACCCTTTGTTTGTCCCACAATGTGAAAACTCCAGTGTTGCAACGCACAGTTAAAGAACAGTAAGAGAACAGAAACATGCAATAAAAAGATGTAAGTGACAATCTGCTGCTTGTTTCAGTGAAATATCACTATGAAGAGGCGGGGCTTATCAGTTCTGCAGGTTTGAACAGGAAGTTAATGGACCTGTTTCTATTATTAAGCTTCTTTAGTTTGACATTACGGTTTGCAATGACCAAAAGAAAAAATCACCAAAATGTACAGAGAAAGCATGTGTCTTTCTTGTGTGTTTGCATTTGCACATTTCTAAAGTGTCCAGGACATTTACATATGCGAGAAGAATCAAATCTGAACTGATAAACTAATCCAAGAATCACATTGTACATTTCAGAACATGTTGGAAGTCTAAACTGTGTCAGCATCTTTTACACATAAACATAACGATGGTTCACAGACAATATTCTACCTAAATCACTGCTTTCAAATTTTGCTTCAATTTTAATCAATATTGTTCTCCACTGATTTATTGTAACGATTGTATAGTTTGTATATGGAGCAGCAGTGGTTTGATTATAGTCAAAGCTGCTATTTAAGCATCTGTGGTGAGACCAGTGGCTTAAGCAATAAATAATGTTTGAGGCAAAACAGTTTAAACGTTTATGGCCGTGATAATGGACTTTTTTTTTCAATATTGTATGAATATTTTTGGTACCAGTCTATTATAACTGTTTTATGCCTTAAACATGAACAAAGACATAATTCAACACTAAGAATGATTCAGCCTTAGTAACTACTTAATTGAAGGATTAGGGTTAGAAGTTAGGGTTTGGAAATTAATTAAGCAGTTATTAAACCTGAATCATTCTTATTTGTTCACTAGGAATTGTGTCTTTGTTCATGTTTTATTAAGACCCAAAGAGTAAAGCGTTACCACATTTTTCATTGATTGAAGGATTATTTCGGTAACACTTTTACAATAACTATGTATGAACAAAGACTTAGTTCGTAATCGACAAATAGTTTATTGAGAATGATTCAGGCTTAGTGACTATTTAACAAATGCTCTAACCCTAATTTCTAACCCTAACTTTAATCTTAATCAAGTAGTTACTAATCCTGAATCATGTTTAATAAACTATACATTCATTATTAATTAAGTCTTTGTTAATGCTTTATTAAGGCAAAATAAAATGTAGTTATTATAAAGTGGTATCATTGTTTCTTGCGTATGAGGAAAGTTAAACTTGTTTGTCATATCAACAATAATCTTATAAATTGCAGAACACATGTCTACATAAGCACGGTTTTCAGTGAACATACAGGTGTGGTTGCCATCTCACAATATTTCAACAGATACATTCAACAAATACGTTACCATAATAATTAGACTTTTTTGGTGATTATTTTCTGTGTTTCTTCCTTGTTATTATTCCATATCTGGTGTTACTTACAGCATAGCTTTTTTTCCTTCTGTACAGCATTATTTAGATCCTTTCCTCTGCCTTATATTATGCATCAACATCACGTCTTTACATTTTGATTTGAATTGATCAATAAATGTGCAATGGGGATATTTATTTGCACTCATATCATCCAGCAGAGTTTAATAGCAGTGTCTAACGTGTCTTGACATCGATAATTACATAAACCGCAATATGAATAGCCTCTGAAATGTAAAATCAATAGCGCATAATAAAATCTAACATGATTCTGATATAACCACTTATAACTTACCACAAGCCCATTATATATAAAACATTGTGTGTATTTCCCTCTGTTTCACGTCTGAAATAATAACATTTGTGGTGCATGTGTGTGACAGGAGCCGCAGGAGCAGATGGAGGATGGACCACACCATCAAAGTTTAATGCTGCCGAGGAGGAAGTGGACTTGGACTCTTGTGCAAATCATTGTCAAGGCACTGCACACTTATTATTTGGAAACAACAGATGCATCGATTCTGTTCTTTCAGGACTGATGTTGAAACGATATTTTCATTTTATTGATTTAAGATGAGACACTACAGGCTTTGTTTTTTTCTTATCAGTTATCAGTTTGTTTTCTTGGTCAGTTCGCTCTCTCAACAGAGCTTTCACATGGAAACAAGATTATCCAATATGAACCTAAACATGTTTTATTATTTCATTTAATCAATCTACTTTATATAATGTTTTAGCAACGAGACTTTTCCCTTGTTCGTCATTTGTGTGAACAGGGTTTTCATTAAACCGGAAGTGCGTTTACTACAAGAGTGGAGATCTGTGGCAAAAAAAAAAAAGAGACAAAAGTGGGCGGGGCGGAATAAGGTGAATAAAGACATTACACGGGTGCACGGTGGCAGAGCGGCTAGAGCTTCTGCCTCCCAATAAGGAGATCGTGGGTTCGAACTCGGACCACCCCAACATGACACGCTCTCTCTGGGTGGAGTCTGCATGTCCTCCCCGTGTTACTGTAGGTTTTCTCTGGGTTCTCCAGCTTCCTCCCACCGTCCAAAGACATGACTGTGTAGGTTAATTGACAGCTCTACATTGTCCCTAGTGTATGAATGTGAGAGTGAATGGTTGTCTGTCTCTGTCTCTGTGTCAGCTGTGGCGAGTTGGCCACTGTCCAGGGTGTACTCCGCCTAAGGCCCAAAGTCTCTGGTTCCACCGCTCCAGTCACCCGCGACCCCAGGAACAAGAATAAGCGTAGAAAATGAATGAAAAAAAAGACACTACATGTTGAAAACGTGCAATACATTTATTTCTTACATTTATGTTAGCAGCAACTTTTACAATTGTTGTTACGATTGTAGTAGTTGTAAAGAAATCTTAAGGACATCTTCATAGAGTATATTTGCAACAAAAATACATTTTTCATAAAAAATATACATTTTACACTTCTCTTGAGTTGTTTTGTGGCAATCACTGTTTTGTCTGAGGGATAAAACCTCCTCTCTCAGCACATGACATGATTTTTAAATAATGGATGAATCAGTTGTTTCAGCCCTACTTATTATCAATAGCAGCAGACACTGGCAGAGTACTTTTATTGTACTCTAATAACATTATAGGCTTCAATTATTGAACTTACATACAGTACTTAAGTGCACTTCTTCACTGTCATCTTTAATTAAGCTTTGCAGCTGCTATTACAATTATGCAAATGAGTATGTTTTAATGCAATCCTTTATTAATGATAATGTGACCATATTAGTTAATAATTGATGATCACATTTGCACGTCTGGTCCTTTGTTTGTGGAATATGAGAAAACATTTTTTTTAATTTTTGGTTTATTGATTGACATTAGATTCACAGGTTTTAACCCAAAAAGGAACCTGTTTAGGGAACAACAATGAATCAGCTGGTACAAAATGTCAACATTGCTGATTTGTTGTTGAAGCAAGTATTCAACACTTTTCAAACTGAACTAAAACTTTGTGGACTGATTCTTTTGAGAGGTTTTCACTCTGTTAAAAAAAAACAAAAATGTGTTTTAATGTAATCCTGTTTTAATCTCCTATTACTTTTCTTTTCGCTTCTTTTTGCAAACGTGTTCATGTTTTTATAACGTGTCTTGTAGTCCACTTTTTTCCCAGATCACCCTTTAAGAGATTAGTACCTTGTAGATTTTATTTTATTTTATTTTATTTTGTAGATCTGATAAAAGGAAACTATTAAGCTTCTGGACATATTGGAGTCAGTTTTTACTTCAAAAGCACATAAAGCAAATAAAAAATACACAAAAACTCTGAAAAAGTTAATAGGACTTTTATATGGAATTTGACTTTATTACAAGTCCCTAAAATTTTTGTTTTTGTTCAGTTAGCTTCAGCTTTGAAAGAGGAATTGTCAAAACCAACAAAAGTCCAAACTAGTGTCAATCAGGCAAAATCTAAAGACACTGGCTTCACTTATGTGTATACATATATATATTTAACAAAGAAAATGTAGGCGGACTTTAAAGTCTGATATTCCTCTGAGCAGAGGTGGTTTCCAAGTGTCCAAAGTAAATCAGACCCAGAGGCCAAAACTACAAAGGGTTCAGAAACAGCTTCAGTTTGAAATGAGGCTCATTTTAGTCAGACGTTTTAGGAAAAACAGGTCCAGGTTAAATATGTTAAAACCTACCCACCTATTTTCACCCATCCTCACTAGGGTCTTTTAATAGTAATTTTCCAAATTAAAATGAGTATTGAAAGTATTCTTTCTGAAAGGTAAGAAAATCTAGTTTCTGCATGAAAACACTGTAAGTTGTGCGCAGACAAAGCTATAGCACTTATAAAAATATAAAATATTGATTTATATGATATTGAAAAGAATGGTTGATTTCAAATGGCTCCATCAGACACAAACTTCAGATTCACTACAGTTATAATTACCATCAACTGTGTGAACATTCAGAGCTCTTGGTCCAAGTATTGAAATGGTGCTTATTGTAATGTATTTGTGCTTATAATTGTGTAATAGACACACATGAACCCAAAACAGCAAAAGACAAACATTTCTTCAAATATGTCAAATAAAGTGTAAACGTTTACACTAATTCTGTTGTAAAATAATGAAATAGGACTTGGTCTGTTTTCTATCAAACCATTACACTTTGAGCAGAAAAAAGTGCTGATGCTAAAGAGCGAGTTAGCTTTAGAGTTAGCTTTCTGGGCCCTATTCAAAGTGTAAGGTAAAAAAAAGGACAAGTAGGAGAACACAGAGATACTAAGGAATCCAGTCTTATATGATTAGAAATTTGTTTTGGGGGATTTTATCATAAATAGCTTATTTTTTTACAGAGTTGTTACATATGTTTGTATAATGTTCAATTCTGGATTTTTTGGGACAAAACTGGACCAACCAACCCTTGACTGGACTCCTATAGCTGGAATAAAGGCAAAAAAAACCTACAATTTTTATGCTTTTTTGGTGTTCATTTTTTCAATATATTGGTATTGCTCTTTTGGATTGCACTGCGGCATGAAATGAATGCAATAAACCTTTTGTGAAAAAATGAAGCTTTCCAACAACATATGGCATGGGCCAAAACAAATGAATAAAATCAACCTGTCTAGTGTAATTCTTTTGGTCAAACATTTCCTCCCAGTCCAAGAAGCTCACTGTAAGCTCATTATGAAGTCTCTTGGTGGCGCTCCAGGATGGGTTTGTTGTTGCCACGGAAACTGGGCCCTAGATATTGCTTGGTTGACGATGTACAGTAAATAGAAACACATCCAAACGCACGCGTGGGCCCTGGGCAGATGTTTTCCCCCGATTACTTACGACTTTTGTGACGTGATTTACAGTGTATTGTATTTGTGTTTGCTATCTGAAGCCTACACATGGCTGATTCAGTGGCTTAGTAGAGGTGTTTGTGTCTTTGAGCAAGGCATTTCCGTCTTTACAACTTGCCAATGTGTGAGTACAGTACAGATGTGAACGTTTCCCTGATTTGAAGTATTCTGAAGAGCGTAAATCGGCGCAGTCATGTCATTGTTTCCCCCTCTACGTTTCAGGGTGCCGTGGTGATCGGTTATCAGGGTCAGCAGGCAGCAGCAGAGCACCCACGGGAGCTGTTACCTCACCCACGGGCGAGGGGAGACGCAGACAAAGAAGGTCACCGAGCGAGACAGTTATGACAACATACGTAATCTGCACAAAGTGATCCAAGGTCGGTGTCACGGAGTTTATCGCCAGGGCTAATAAAACATTCTACTCTCCATGGAGATGCTGTTGTTTTGTCTGGAATGTTCCACAGAACGCTGTGAAACTGCATGGAGGCGAACAGGTGACTCCACCAAAGTCTTTCCTCGGCAATAAACGCCTGGAATTGAATAAATGAAAGGTTAGCTTATATTATAACGGGGAACGCTCCAGGCAAAGCAATAACATTTTAATGAGACAAGTATCCTCCGCCAGAGAAAGGTTCTATGGGTAAAAAGAACAATGAAGTGAAGACGTCCTAAAGACCCAATCGCATTGTTGTATGATGCCGCTTAAGCCAGAAACACACAACTATGATGCAATTTCTGGAGTTAAAATGACATGCTAATCACAAAATGTGATATAGCTATTTTTGATCGCTTAGCTGTTTTCATTTTAATTATTGGACAGCTCCAGAAATCTGACAATAATCAGATTTTGTCTTTATCGTGTTGGATATTTGTACAAAATCCCTCAGTCTCTCAGTTTCCCCTTTAGTCCCACCCATTGCCCTGCCTTATACCCACCTCTGGGCAGCACTTTGCTCCGCCCATAAAGTATAATTGCCCCGCCCATTCACCTGTTCATCCCTTTTGTCCTGTGCTGAGCTGAGGCTGCCTGCGATTGTGGAGATTTCCCTCGTCCAAATGCAATAGTGCGTGGATGACAGTGAGTGTTATTTGTGTAATCATATTTGTTATTCCTCTGCCTTAATTCTCTTCATTTAATCCTGTTAAATTTGGTGTAATTGTTCGTTTACCACTGTCATCCGTCACTAATACACTTGTCCTTGTCTTCTATAGAATAAAGCACTACTCCATACTCCTTGCTCCACAACCACCAATCCCTCATCAATAAATGTTTAAACTGGAACTGGTTGCAGTCATTCATTACGTTGAAGATATGACCTGGAATCAGATTAAATTAAGGATACGACAGTCAATATTTTTCATATTTGTACCAGATACCACAGTGTTTGCGTGTATCTGACCTCACTGACCCTGACGCTCTGAAGTAACTGACAATGACGTGGCATATTGAGGTTAGCACTTTTTTTTATAGTTTATTTAGAGAAACTGTAGCACGTTTCTCTCATCTTTTCAACTGAGGGATTTCGAGTGAAAATCAAACATCAGTATAACACGCATGTAGGCCACATTTAACTACGGCCATCAATTATTTACATTAACATGTCAATACAGAGGCTCAATAATGACACTACACTCCTCTCAGTGATAGATTCAGACTAATGATGTTCCCATGTCACAGTAGATGTAAAATAACTTGTATTTTTCAGAGATAAATCACAGAGCAGTGTTTTAAGTCTCCTCCTAAAACCCACTTTTATTCTCTTGCTGTTAACGCCGTGTGAGTTGCGAGGTCCTCTGTGTGTTTTATTCATTTCTATGCAGTTGATTTTATTGTATTTAACCCTTTGCTGTTGTTTTTATTCATTCATCTATATTTTTTATTGATTTTACACTTTATATTCATTGTGTTATTTACTTTTCATTGTGTGTGTAGCACTTGTAAGGAAACTGCCATGATTATAAAATGTGCTGTATAAATAAACTGGACTGGATTGATTGACACATCATTTACTGTATCAGCCTTGTCGAGCCTTGTTTGTAAAAGCTGATCATCATTTGCGGTCTCTTTCTGCAGAATACCTCTCCACACACAACTCTAAACACAACCAATGGCTCCCCCTGGTGTCTGTGTGGAGCGTAACAGACAAACGCCAGGCCACGTCAGAGTTGGTGTTCTACTGCTGAGTGGGGCGTCTGATTGGTTGGCGCACTTGAATCTCCTTAAAGACAACAGTGTGTGGACCTGATGGTGAAGAAGAAACAAGAAAAGAAGGACACGTTTATTTGAGTGAGAGGTCAGGGAATTAACCAGAGCATGCATCCCTTTAGCTTCATGCCTTTTTATTTCGATTGTAACTCATTAGTCTGTTTAAAAATACGATGAGAACACGCTGGGAATGACACGTAAAGAGATTGATGCTAAAATCAGGCAAGTCTTAAATATCAGGCCAACAAACTGTAAACAATTCCAGCATATGGGCCAATATTACTGCGAAAAGTTGAAAAACAAAGCTCATGAAAAGAATAGTCAGTGCCTTTAAATGTACATTTTGTTCTTTTAAAATGTAAATGTTTGTTTTTTAACTTTGTGTTGCTGTTATGTTTTTCACTTTGTCCCAGGTCATCTTTGAAAAAGAGGTTTCGATCTCAACGGGTTCTTACCTGGTTAAATAAAGGTTAATTAATAAATAAAAAAATCTTATTCGAACCAATATATTGAATAAAGGTGTGAGCGATAATGACAAAAATGCATTTCTTGATACTTTTGGGAATTATCTCAAAGATTTTCAGACGATATTGTTGCAAATGCAATCCACCAAAACCATCTCAAACGTGCCTGTGAATGCTTTATTTAGGGTTTGTGTTACACAAAACATATTAGACTGTAAAATTAACCAGAAGAGTGGAGAATTTTTACATTGTTCTCTGTATTTTAAAGATAATTTATTTTTACAGCCTTTTCAATTAACAATATATTTGATATTCAAATTAGCATATCTCCAAATCCAAAACAATTGCTATATTAATTGTTATATACACTTTTAATTGATGTCGAGACAGCATGCATATTATAATTTTACCTCAAATATCTGCTTTTATGAAGTACTTTATGGAGGAAAAACAAATTCAGTCTTCTTATAGTTACAAGTGAAGGACCTTTTAAAATACTGCTGAATATTTTGTATTGTTTAGATCAGGGGTCTCCAACCTGTAGCTCAGGAGCTCCTGGTAGCTCTCCATCCCATTTCAAGTAGCTCGCCAAATGATTTATGAACTATATATTACGCTGAATAATTCCAATTTGATTACGCACATATTGCCATTGTAAAGGTAGGATCTTTTGTCATGTGGGCTATTACTCTCCTCAAACTGCTCCTAACTGACCTTTGTTTGAGTTTTTCTATGATGACTGTAACAGTTCAAAATGAAGTGACATTGATTGTTATTTTACACAGATGCCTACATTTGTGCACTTGTGTATATGTGTAGGCCTATCCCCCATGAGGATAGCCGTCACTGTTATATTGACTCAGTTTCTTGCGAACGCTAAAAGCCCTCTACCATTTTTGTTTGTGAAAGTAGCTCTCTGGGGGACAAAGATTGGAGATCCCTGGTTTAGATCCTCAGAATCAGAATTCTTCTTATTCCCAAAGTGGGTGGATTTTTTTTATTTTTATTATTACTGTCACAACCTATCAGTGGAGGAAAGTTTTTCAAGCTAATCTCCCTGTTGTGTCTCACCCGGGCAGTGTGTCCTCTCCTGGAGCGTCTTGTGGAGGCGCTCTTCTCTCCTCTCTCCATCTGGGCTCAGGTTCAAGACACTCTCACAGTCTGCAGGCCTGCACAGAGAAAAAACACATCAAACAAACTGTCTGTACTAACAAAAGCCTGCTAAATATATACTTTGTTTCAACACAAAGCTAATAAAGTGGTGCTACTGTTTAATTGCAGACTACCACAAACCAAAAATGATTTGTATATACAAAAATGACACAACACCAAGTGGTTTATTTGGACCGAACAAAGTCTGATAAAAAGGGATGCAACTCAGTCAAATACAACATAACTTCTCTCAAACACATGAAGAACAGCTCGAGAATCTGGGCTTCTTTCACTTCTTCCAATGCCATATTGTCTGTCTGGGTCGTCTCAGGTCAATGAGACCACGCTCAGATCTATCATCATCTATAATCAGGCATTAAAGCACTTGACAAAAAAACAAACACTGTTATCATTGTAATGCTCTGTTTTGAAAATGTAAGTCTGTATTCGAATCTAAGAACCCTATTCAAATGATTAATAATCCTGCTCCACCTCCACTGAACAAACCTTGTTCATCTCTGCTCTGAACAAACTTTACTTTACTCCACTGTGTGAACATCAGTTAAGATAAGGATTTTCAATGTAATAAATTGCACATTTTTAAATATAATGGGGATCACTTAGGTAATTTTTGGAAGCCATCAAACGGATTTGAAATGGTGATATTTTATTGTGTGTTCTACCGAGCAAAGTTAGAAGTAACTGTAGTGTATGTAGTGGGTGTAATCCCTCATTCGTCCAGGAGGGTTCCATCGTCATCTGGACGCTGTTTGGAGAATGTAGATTGAGATTGACTTTCGGCTGGAAGTCGAAATGTAATGATTTTCAGTGTCCAGATGATGACCTTTGAAACCTTTACTGCAATGAAACATGAAAAGGAGCAGCAGCTAAATTTGGTTGGACAGATAATCTTTTCTTTTGTACGATTAATGAATTTGACAAATAAAGACTAAACTAAACTAACAAAACTATGTGTATTTTCTGTTTTCTACCAAAACAGTAACTCACACATCTGTACTGTACTGTACACATCCTGCCCTCTATTGGAAAACATGACAGCTAATTTTAGACTAAAGAATTTGTGAGATTTCCAGAAACAAAGAAATTACATTAAAACTATAAAAAATGGTACACTGAAAATGATGAAGACACCCATCAATCTTGTTCTTAATTCTTGTTTTGGAATATTTCAGGTGATAGTTTCTAAAATATTTGGTTTATTACGTAAAGCTGGGGTATCTGACTTTTTTGGGTGTAAATTTAACTTCAGCGTTTTCCATCAAAGAGTATCTTGTAAAAGCAGCTCTTTCTGACAAAAATGAGACCTTTGTGTGCTGTCTGCATCTAATAATAAAGTATTTTGTCTCAAAATACGAGTTGGATGGATTTAAAAACCTACTTCGGGTCCTGCAGTGTCAAAAATCAAGTACCCCAGCTTTAAATTGATAATAAAACCTAAAAGAAATAGAAAACATACCAAAATGGCACCTTACCTGAATTCACCCTTTGTTGTCAAAAACCCTTTAACAAATGTATGTCTGCCTATATTTGCATCTGGTTATGTGTACTCACCCAAGTAAACATCTCAGCAGAAGTAAAAGGAACAGGTGTTGTGGCGGTCTTACCTTTGTTTGGTCAAAACGGTGTATATTTCTGTCAACAGTTTCTCCGCCGCCCCCTTTTCCAAGTGCACTGTGCCTTTTATCAGGTCCTGCGACAAGTTTATGTTGAGTTTCTGTAAAAACTGAATTGATAGATATGTTTAAAGAGTTCAAACAAAGTTCTTTAGAGTAATTATTCCAGGCAGGTCTATAGTTCTATGGCCACCTTCTGTATGAGTCTCCAGTTGTCCTGTTTGATGGACAGAGCCGCTCCATTCTTATATGAATACAGCAGGAAGACTTTGGGGTAATATCGGGAGAAGATCTCTGCTACCAGGAAACCATTGGAAAAGTCTCTGGAAATGGACAATTATTTACAAAAAGACATTTTATTTTGATAGTTAGGTGGTGTAGTTAGGCCACTGAAAAATGTCAAATATCACTTGTAGCACAGAACACCAGGCCTTCTGCTGTTCATCCAGCTAGCACACATTACATTGCACTTGAATTTGGAATTATATTTCTAATTCACTACTAATCAATGTACAATATGTCACTGACATATTGTATATGGATTGGTAGTTAATTAAATTAATTAATAAGATTATATTATTATTATATTACACAATAATAATCTATTATCTTGTGATTTACTAAGAAAGAAGGCATCTAGTGTACAAATACACAACTATAATCTAATAATCAAATCTATTGCTTAGTTACATGCACGTGTTTTAGTTTGAAGGCCTTGGAAAGGCCTTGCACTTCCATTACAGCCTGTATCCTAATGGTCCTGATGGTCCTGATGGTCCTGATGGCAGAGCCAGGCGCGCAGTAACTTCACACTCTGAATTTAAACCAGTGTGTCCCAACCAGGGGTACGGGGACCCCAAGGGGTACATGTGCAATTACCAGGGGGTACTTGGAATGGTTTCAGATTTTAAAAGATTACATTTACTTTTGTCTGAATAAAACGTGTTATTAGTTGTATGTATGTAGCATATTTTTGGACTATCTTGGACCATAAATATAATTACAACAAAACATATAATGTAATAATTGACAATATCTGAATAGTAAACTCATTTATTTGCCTGAATCTCAAATTAAGAGAGTGTGAGACAAAACGTATGGGGTACTCGAGGCAAAAAGGCTGGGAACCTCTGATTTAGTCTCTTGAATATGACTGCTTGAAAATGTATGCACCGACAGTTTTATAAGATTACTTTTTTTTTTTTTTTAATTAGATAACACATGCTAGGCTACTGCACATTTCACGGTTAAAATGTTCAGACTTTGAATTTGAAATGAACCGAGCCTGTTAAGTGTTAAATTACCTGCGCACATTCCTGGGGCAGAGCGACAGCTGGAGGTTCTGCACCCACTGGAGCACCTCTCGGGGCAGACCGGTCCTCTGAGGAGCACCCATGGGACACCGCGCCGTCTGAGCCACCCTGACGCTCAGACACGTGTGTTATTAGAGTCTGGATTCATCTTCTCAGATCAGGCCGGGTTTTGAGCGTGGTTTACGGGATAGCTTACAGTGTTGTCGGTTTGTTTCCATAGCGATCTCATTCCTTGGGTTACAATTTGTGATGAGGCGCCATCTAGAGGCAGCTTCAGGCAAGTACTAAACTGATGGTTCAGGTTCATCTTTCTTTCTTGATCATCTGAGAGCTTGGATGGGCAAGACGGCTTTCATGTTTTTTAGTTTAATGTAATAATCATTGCTGATTCCAACGTTAAATTTACTTCAAGCCTAGAATTAATCCAAACATTTTATTCTGAGTTCTGAAGACATTTGTAAAAGTGAACTAAATTGTGACTCATTTAAGCCGACTAAAGTCTTCACTCCACACTATTAATTTGGTAGAAAACACAAATGTCACTGGAACATCATTTTATTTTATTACACATTCAAAAATCTGTTTTAAATATTATTCTTAAGATATGCTGAAGAGCAACTGCAAACTGTGGCCTGTGGTGTCAAAGTGCAAATAATTACAGGCATTTAGCAAGTGCTAAATTGAAAGGCTAATTACATCTTTTTACACATATTTAAATTAACCTCTGATACACAGCAAGACATTCATATTTACAGTAGTCAAAATGACGTAAAGGTGCAACAGAACTTTTGACTTGCTTAGAATGTTCCACCATACACAGATCTGTGGAGTGATGAGCCTGCAGACAATAGAAAAGGCATTTCTATGGCATTTTTTGACATTAGAAACACTTTCTTATTGAATCTTTTTTTTTTTTTTGTCCTGTAGGCTTTAAGAGACAGGACAGTGCAGTGTGAATTGGGGATGAGAGAGAGAAGGACATGCAGCAAATTGTCAAAGCTGGATTTGAAGTCATAAGCCTGCAGCCGGCTGCACACAAGGCCAGGCATACGAGCTATCAACTCTGAGTGGAACATTAAAGGAATAAATGGAAGACAGTGAGTCTACTGCCATAGTGTGGAACATTCTAGGCACTAGACACTTTAACAGTGATACGTTACATGATTTATATAATAAAAGATATTTGGATGTAATCTCTTTGTTTTACACCAGTAACAAGATCTTTAGTAATAAGTTCCTCTGCTTTGTTATTGTTATTATTATAATGCATATATCATTTTTTGTCAAAATTTAAGTGCATTTTTTCCCTTTGGAAGATACATTAAATCAAGTCTAACAATCAGGGCTCAATGGGTAAATTTACACTACTCTAAACAACTAAAATCAAGATGAAACCCTCTAACCTTCATCTGTCTTTACAGATAGTATTCCCTTTTGCAGAGACAGTTAAGCTCAACAGTAAGGGGGCTCATATCCACAGTGCACATGGAGTCGATGGCTGGAGGGGTGTCACTGGTACTGCAGGTATCGCTGCAATCTGCTGGGGAGGGGCAGGTGAGCCAGGAGGTGTAGCCTGTCCCGACCCACACAGCCCCGGATGCACTGGCGACACATCTGGCTCAGCAGGCGTGGAGTGGCTGGAGAACAGACGAGCGAGGAGTGCATAAGGCCGCGGGCAGACAGCCAGACATTCACTTATATCATGACATCATTGTTGTATAAAAATAGGTAGCAAATGTCAAGCCTTTACCTCGGTATCAAAGTCAAGATTGACCTTACCACGACAACACTGCTCTAAGGCGTGCGGCAGGTCAGTATATTTAATGCTTAGTCTTATTTAACTGTAATATTGCCTCAAATTATGAAAAGACGTTTTAGCCTTAAAGATATATCATTATATTTAATTAAATATAAAAAGGTAAGTGTTAGATTCTCATTTCAAATGTATCAGTCATCACTAATGGAACATTCCAGGCAAAGCAATACCATCTTCATGAGGCAAGCGGATGCACCAGAAAAGTTACATATTGTCAAGAGATCAAGATAATTGATAACAGACAACCATCAAAATGGGTAAAAACTCTTGAAAACGGAGGGTACAGAAATGACATATTGCTATGAGTAACACGTACCAAACTGTTGAGGCTGTCAAAGGACAAGCTCCTAAACTTTGGATGACGACCAGCGTGAATCTAGAGTCTGGTTCATCAGCCTGAAACAGTCAGAAACCACAGTCTTCCCACCCTTCACCCTAACTGTTGAACAGGGTGTGGACAACGACTAGAATGAAATGAAGAATCAGAGATTGAGAATGAAGTCAGAGACGAGATCTTGGAAACTCCTAGAAAAGGAGAAAAAGGAAAATGCAGAACAATGCAGAACCAGCACAAGTCCTGCTCCCACAGGGCCTACATCTAAGACGAGGCACAGGATGTAAGTGTTCTTGAGAACCAGGATCTCAATGAGGAGAAAGTACGGAGATGGCATCCACGGCCAAACTAGAGAGAAGATGATGGAGTCAACAACACAACAGAAAGGAGAGTTGGAGTGCCGCTCGTAGACGAGTGGATAGCACAAATGCCTGCCATGTGAGGCAGGCCGCAGGGTGGTGAGCTCGAATCCGGCTCCAACCATTTACTGCATGTCATTCCCTCTGGACCTCCAAAAGAACAAAGAAAACCACTGTGTCCTCAAAGAACGGCAGATGAAGGCAAAACATCAACAAATCTCTCACACAACATTCAGGCACCTCCATCAAATGAGACCAAACACCAAAGCCAGAGCCAGAGGAGGCCAACCAACAGGGGACAGAAAACAGACCCAGTGAGGAGGTCAGTGTTCGACCCAGAACTCATAAAAAGTGGAGGAACTGCCACAGGAGGAGAAACAATGGTTACGTTTAAGTTAAGTCCAACTACAGTCTGACACCACTGACGAGGAACCTGTGGAATCATCAGTCTGAAAACATATCTGAAGATAACCATCCTTCAGTAACGAAGACACCTACACCAAATCCTGAGTCGAGTCAAATCAAATCATCAAACTTCATACAGAAATTGTAACTGTGCTTTACAATTTACATTAAAAACAATCCCCAGAACCCACCCACATCCTGTCCCCGCGCTCCCCACATTAAACTTCAACACACACTCACATGCACACACACAATCACCCACACGCACACATTTACGCACACACACAATCACGCACACATTCACGCACGCGCACAATCACACACACATTCATGCACACATTCACACACACATTCATGCACACATTCGAACGTTAAAATAATGTGCATAAGGCTGAATGCATGTGCACCAGCTTTGAGAGCACCATCAGAGGAGCTGTCTGCACCAGGAGCAGACTCAGGGCCCTGAGGAGAGATGAGGCACACACCAAACCTCCACCAAGGGCCCATGAGCCAGGTCCCAGGGCCCACAGCCGACCACCGTTCCCAGTACAGAGGGCCCCTCAGAGGAAACACTGGAGAGTCTAAAATGAATAAAGGGATTCAAATAAAGGAGGATAAAGATAAAAGATATAGTAGAGTAAAAACTAAGACTTAATGTAAAAACATAAAAACTAGCCCCAATAATAAATTATATTAAATACCAATATAAATAATTAATAACAATGAATCAAAAGCTAAGTTAAGCTTGAACCTGCTCTTAAAAACCTGAACGTTCTTGCGGCCCTGAGGTTCTCCGGCAGACAAGGGCCATTGTACTCAGACGAGGGCCATTGAACAAGAACCCGAGGAGGAGCGCAAGAACCTGAGGAGGAGCACAGGGACCCAAGGAAGAGCCCAGGGGTCACGAGGGTTCATATGGTAAGAGCAGTTCTGACACATAAGAAGGCCCAGACCATTATGACCATTAAAAACCAGTAAAAGAACCTTAAAATCAATCCTGAAACACACGGGGAGCCAATGCAGAGAGTGACGCTTCCACCCGCCCACTGGAATCCAACTTTGTGGAAAGAATCGCAGCACCACAAAGGCTGGAGATCAATTCTACTACTAACCTGGATTGGCCTTCTCTAATTTAAGAATTTCCCTAAAATTCTACCACACCTTCCCCCTAAAAATCCACCCAAAAACAAAACAAAGAGTACAAGGAGTGTTTTATGCAGAAAACAAATTCACATATGTCAGACCAAAAGACCGGTTTACATCATCAGACTGCAAAGCACTGCACTTGACTATGGATCACTTCATTAGCTAATGGATCGACAATATTATTATCCATACATTTCACCTAAATAAAGAAGTAATTCATGTTTTTACTGATGTTCATATGCGACTGATTGATCCTTTCAGTTATCATCAAAAATACCTGAAGAATGTTTGTCTATTGTCAATGTCAGATGTTTTGTATCTGCTCTTATCTGCTCCACTATTCTATATCTGCTGATAGGCCTTGCCTTTTAACATCAAAATGAATATTCATATGAATATATTCGTTGTTTTACAAAAAAATTATTAAATAATTTGCATTTATCAAAACCCCAAATCCACAGAATAATCAATAATAATCAATGTTAATTCTCTCAATTAAACATTAATATAGATGACCTATGAAAACGTGTGTTGTCACAGGAACTGGCAGCCCTTTGACCTTCCTGGCTATTGTAACCTGGAAGGTCTGGTTCCACTCTCATCATCTTTTACATATCAAACCCATCAACAGGGGCCAGAGGGATTTATAATGCAATCCAATAGAAAATTAAAATATGTTATATTATATTATATTATATTATATTATATTATATTATATTATATTATATTATATAAAGTCTAGTAAAATGGATACAGTAAGAGCGAACCATTAGTTTGACACTGCAAAAAGTAAAATCTAGCTTCAAGCGGATGTGTATCTGGTCAGTGACAGTGAGTCACATGTTTTTCAGGTACATCTATTTTCTGTAAATATTGTGTGTTTATTGATCCCATTGACTAAAAACAACCAAACTGTGAAATATTCAAATGGGTATGGCATCTGTGTGTGATTACCTTCATAGAGCAGTAGAAAGCCCTCGGTCAGGCTGCTGGGAGGGGCTACATCCACGGGCCGCTGGTACTCCGTGTTCCTGGCATTTATGTCGGCCCCAAAGTCCAGCAGGAGTTTGACCACCGCCGCGCAGTCCTTCTCTGCGGCCGCGTGTAAGGGTGAGTCCAGACACCGGCCCTTCTGCACGTTTGCCCCTGTCAGGAACATACAGCACCTCAACACTCTTTAGCAACGGGATTTTCAAGCAGTGAGCAGGGAACGCTAGTGTCCAATTTGGGTTCATAGTCACACATGGATTTCATTGAAAACTTTACCATTTTGCATTGTCTTGAACATACTTCTATATTTAAAAAAACAAAACAAAACAATCACCATTACCAAACAAGCAGATAGATATGTTTGGAGTATACTTTTGGCAGCGAGGAAGAAGGGCATCAAAAAAAATGGCACAATCTGAACAATATCTCATTTTGTGTCCAGGAGATAGGACAAAATCATTCTTACAAAAACAATACTGGCTTTGCATTTTGATTACCATTGCTGGTTATAGAGCAGTGACAACCATAATAAGGACATGCTATGATTGTGTTATGGCAAATATTATTTTTCCATCAGGGTGGAAGAATATGGTAACATTGACTACTTTACTGATTATATATACAAAAAAATTACATTATATTACACTAAAGCTCAAGAAGATAAGATTTATTGTGTTATTCATTGCATTTTGATTAACATATAGTTAATCAATGAACTATGAAACAATTGTTTCATTCAATCGTTCATAGATTTGTAGACTGAAGTGGTCTTCAGCATTATAATGACATTATTGTAATCTTTTCTGTTGCAATATATCACACTTCAAAATATTATTATTGTATACAATTATTGAGACAGGTCAATACATGCATTATTTAAATCTGTAAAACTTGACATACCAATGTTAAAGTGTCCAAAAAGTGGATCCAAACAGCTGACTAAAGCTTATAAAGGTGATATAACAGCATGCATGTTTACCATTGCCATCCATGTGCGCATATATATATATATATATATATATATATATATATATATATATATATATATATATATATATATATATATATATATATATATATATATATATATATATATATATATATATATATATATATATATATATATATATATATATATATAACTGCATGTTTACTATTGCCATCCATGTGCTCGTGTGGGTGTGTGCGGTGGGCTGACCTTCTCTCAGCAGTTTCCGGGCACACTCCAGCTCCTGGCAGACGCAGGCCGTGTACAGCGCCGTGCCCAGGTGAGGAATGTCCATGTCCACGTCTGCCCCCCAGGTCACCAGGGCCTCCACACAGCCGTGATGTCCTGAGTAATGAGGCATGGAGAAACTCATCAGCCGCTGACAGCAAGGATCATTGTGAGAGCTGCAGTCTGACAGGTTAGAAAGGATTACTGAAAATCCTCTCAATGTCACAGAGTCTATATCACACAGTGTACAGATAAAGCTAATTGAAGTGTGATATGGGATTTAACAGTTACATGATGCAACACAGATGCCACACACACTCAGAAAATTGGCAGCACACAGATGCTTTTGTATACACTAATAAGTGTGGAAGTTGGGGAAGTTTCAAAGTAACTTCTGCAACATGGTCAGAGCCGTGCCAGCGGTTAGTAGCGTTCTCGCTTCTCAGCAAGAAGGTCCCGGGTTCGACTCCCGGGCACTTTCTGTGTGGAGTTTGCATGTTCTTTCCGTGTCTGCGTAGAAAGCAGGACAATGGATGAAAACTAGCCCATGGCTGATTCCATCATTGCATTCATTAACATGTACTGTCCTGACCAAATAAACTAATAAATAAAAAATAACTACCGTACTTGTTAAAAATGTAACATATTACACTATTTTGTTACTGCCTAAAAATTATTTACTTGGAGATTACTTTTTTATAATACAATATAAATGATTCAAATACACTGCCTGGCCAAGTTGCCACAAAAAAAAAAAAAAAAAGGGTCACACGCTCTAATCATTGTTTGGAGCTTTGATTACAGCACGTATTTACTGTGGCATTGGTTCAATAAACTTCTGCAATGTCAAAAGATTCATTTCATTCCAGGTTTGCAAGATCATGTGCAAAGCCTTCTCCAGCACATTCCAAAGATTCTCAATGAGGTTCAGATCTGGAACGTAGAAAACCTGGACACATCAGACCACATCACCTTCTTCCATTGCTCCAGAGTCCAGTCTTTATGTTCGCTAACAAACTGAAGACGTTTTTTGCCTCATGATCAGTGGTTTTCGTATGGCCGCACAGCTTTTCAGTCCCAATCCCATGAGTTCCCTTCACATTGTTCTTGTTGTTGGCGTTGCATTAAACTAACGCCGCAGCGGTCTGTTCAGGTGATTACACAACTGTAATTTCTGTGTGTGTGGCCTTCACTCAACACAGACCACAGTGCAGAGGGTAACCAGTAAACTGCTCAAAATGCCCGCCTACATTATGTGTACACCCAGCGTTACAGTTTTGTTACTAAGTGTAATTTAATTACAAGTCACAATAATGAGTCACACTACTATAATGTTCCTTAAATGTTCCTTCGGGTATTTTAGTTTTTCACAGGGAAGACAAGCAATATACTAATCTGCCACAGAGCATATTTTTTAATGTCTGGATTGAAAACAAATGGATAAACGGGAATAATAACCTCAGCTAAACCCTACATATGGACGTATCCAATAACTTGATTGTCACTCCTTATTTCCCTACTTTTTTCATCTGCCTCTGTTACAGTACAAAGTCCTGCCTGCAAATCAATGTGGCCTCCCGAAGGAATCAAATCAGGTCTATAACAGGGCTCTGGTCTAAACTAGCACAAAACTAGGTCTCAAATAGCACTGCTAAAACATGACTTCAGCAAGGACCGACCTAAAATAGGACACATGTGAAGATAAAATGATCTCACATTTAAACAGACACAAGAAATGTAGAGGAATCCAGGTACTAGCAGAAGCGCACCACAGTCTGGAGATGAGGGCCGATGTGCTTATTCCGAGCCTGTAGTGCACTCTACCTTTACTGGTGGCCTCGTGTATGGGTGACGGCTGGTACACAAGCGTCTGTGGCCGGGCCCCATTCTCTAAGAGCAGCTCTGCACACGTCACGCTGCCCACAGAGCAGGCGTTGAACAGAGGCGTGACTCCATCAATCGTGGACGCGTTGACCTGTGGAGACAACAAAATTTAAAGAGACAAGTGGGGCCATGTAATCTGAATATTTTCTTTTTTTAAAGAGCCCCATACCATATTATATACACACTATCAGTGGTGGAAGAAGTACTACATTTTGTTACAGCTAGAGGAGCAAATAAAACACTCATCAAATGTAGTGAACTTTCTTTAGAATTGTGTTGATTTTTGGTCAACAGAAGCAACTGAATTGATTTCTTGGTTATTAAATTGTTGTCTGCTAAAAATGTAGGTGCTGAAACTCACCATGACTGTGCTTACAATTAGAGGGTCTTCAACGTACAAAAAGTAATATTTTATTTTTCAATCTAATTCAAAAATGAAATGGAGAAGAAAGTACAGATACATATTTTCAAATGTAGTGAAGTAAAGTATCCATGCGGCAAAATTCACTTAAAGTCACAGTACTTAACTTTTAAGTACTTTTAAAACAAAGAGTAAGTTTTGATTTTTTTCATTTTGAATGGTTTTGTTGCACTAAAATTGTATATACCCTTTGGCTTTACTGTGAGCAGGCTTCTCCACAAACCTGACCCGTACTCGGCCTGGAGGAGCCTCCTCCTGTTTGCTTCTTTGCCTATAATATTCCATTGTATGACATAAAATGTATGTCCCCATGAAGTAAAATGATCACTTTGCACCAAATTCACACTGCACCGTGTGCATCTAATCATTACACATTTGATCAGACACAAATCCAAAGTAACAACTGTAAACGTCCAGTCTGCTTCACTTAGCACTAGGGTTTAAGAAAGCTACGAACAAGTTAGACAGATATAAATACCTAAAAACGTTTTTTGGGAGTTGTCATCTGGACGCTGTTTTGAAAATCAAGACGTTTCGACTTCTATCCAGAAGTCATTGTCCGTCAGTGAGCTGGTCTGAGAACTCTGGCTTATATGCTACCCTCAGTTGTGAAAGCCCTGCCCACAGAGAGGAGTCACTGATAATGGCCTGTCTTTGTTAGGCTAATAGTTTGCCCTGCCTAGTTTCACCTGAAACTAATCTTGTTGTGATAGCCTTTGTTCTATTGTCCTATTGATAGCTGGCTGTTGGTCCCTCATCACTGCTGAGCACCTGATTAGCATGTGACTGGTCTGTTGACTTGGACCAGGGTGGTAGGAGGTGTTATAAATCTAAATTGAATCTTAAATCCTCATTCCTGTTTAGAGAGGGATTCTCTTTTTTTCACAAAAAAGCTTCGTTTACTCCTCTTTCAAACCAGTTCTTCTCCCTGCTCAAAATCTTCACCTCACTGATGAAAAAAAAAAAACTGATGAAAATGACTTCTGGATGGAAGCCAAAACGTCTTGATTTTCAAAACAGCATCCGGATGACAACCCCTGAAACCTTTTCTACGATGGAACACGCCTGAACGAATGAGGGATCACGTTGACTAAATAAAGGAGTGGTGGAACTAACATTAGCTCCGGCGTCGATGAGGGCCCTGGCACAGGCGACGTGGTCCCCCAGACAGGCTTCATGCAGAGGAGTCACATGGTCTATGGTCAGGAGGTTTACATTGTGGCCCTAGAAAAACAAAGACATTCAGATGTGCAGAGGGTTATTTTTAGATTGGGCTGCACAGATAAAGCCCAGTCAGCTGACAAAGTGGGGACGGGGGCTCACACTGGTTCAAATTATATTGTCATATTTTTCCATCATTAATCTTGCCTAGTAGCTATCAGCCAGGAATAAGGTGATGTTAGTTTAATAATATGTTGCTATACTATGACCACTAAGGCAGCATTTGTATAAAGAAATTGTTATTTGCTGGGAGGGAATCAATATTGCGAGAAGATTATAGTTTGTATATTTCATTCACAGCAACAAAATTCTATCATTTGGAGGCAATGCAGTGGTATTCACATTGTCATTGTAATAGAAAAGGATATGTGGTGGATTTGTGAGGTAATATTGTTTAAAATGAGTTAATAAAAGTAACTAATTGAGTGTTGTTATGCAGTATATAGATGATCAGAATCAGAACAACGTTTATTGCCATTCTCAGTGAACAAAATTAACAAAATTGGAATATGCTTTGGTGATGTGACTTAACCTAAAACAATGAGTGCTATTAGTAAAACACAGTGAAATATACGGTAAGATCAATTAAAAGGCATGCATAAAACAAACCCTGTGTAAATATAAATACAAGATATGTATGGAGAGAACAACCGTGCAAATGAGTGTGAGTGTTGTTGAAGATGTTGTGACATTTGCAGTAACTGAATACATTCATTCATTCATTTTCTACCACTTGTTCCCATTAGGAGTTGTGGGTGACTGGAGCCTATCCCACTGACTTTGGGCCTTAGGGGGTACACCCTGGACAGTGGCCAACTCATCACAGGGTTAACACAGAGACAGACAACCATTCACGCTCACATTCATTCACTATGGGCATTTTTTTAGCATTGCCAACTGACCTACACATGCATGTGTTTGGACGGTGAGAGGAATCCAGAGAGAACCCACGGTAACACGGGGAGAACATGCAGACTCCACCCAGAGAGATCGTGTGATGTTGGCCTGGGCTGGGATTTGAACCCACGATCTACTAAACATGCTTTTTGCAGGTACTTGGTATTGAACTATATAAGTAGATCATAATTCTATATTTTTTCAACTGTAAATTGCAATATTGATCTAAAACGGCTTAGTAATAGAAATGGATCCATCAACTTCCTGTTCAAAACTGCAGAACTGATAAGACTATTAATTTTGCAAAATAGGTCTCCTTTAAAATCGAAAAATCTGTGTCTGCACATACATATAGATTACGAATAGTGGCAATCCATTCCAACAAGTCTGTACACAGGACATATCTTACTTAACCTGAACAATTAAGGTTCTGAGAGCAAGCAGACGGCCTTGAGCTGCTGCATCGTGGAGCGGTGAACGGTCTGCCCACGAACCTGCAAAAGAGACGCACAGTTAGAGGAAACATGACAGCTATAAGTGCACTATTTCACCCACACACCGACCTGAGTCTATATCAAAAATCACTGCTAAGGCGTTCCACACATTCGCATCTTTATCTTCTACCTCACTTTCAATCATCACAATTCGAAAAGCGCTTTGGTATTTTTCAATTTGCAAAGACACCAAGTTAGTCCTTTTACTATTCTATGTAGATGCTCCACTTTAAACTGAATAACTCCTTCAAATTATAGCTACAGATTATGTTGTCAACTCGGCTCTGAAGCTTCTTCAGAACATCCGGTTGGCCGTGTTTTGGTGCCTGTCTGGTCCAGAGTGTGAACGGGTGCAAAGCTGCGAACGGAAAGTAGGGCAAGAAGGGGGTGGTGGGGGGTGCCATGACTATGTTCTATTAATAAACATCAGAGGGAAAAAAGAGCTGCTAGCGTCAAGTCTGTACGTTTAATGTTGAATGCGGTGTTTCTTGGTAGCTAATGTGGAAAAGTTATGTGCGAGATGATTAAAAAAAGATGCATGGTCTACATACTACTTTTAAGTTATAGGTTTTTATGGTCAAGTTTGGCATGGCTAATTTGTAAACATTTACTTCGGAGTGGTGTTGTCATGATATTGCAATTTCAAACTTGATTTTGATACTAAGAAGAGGCTTGATACTGATTTTGATACCACAGTGATGACAACAAAAGGAAAAAAGAAAAGAAAAAACACAAGCACTTTTTATTTTCAACATAATAGTAATAATAATAGTATTTTCTTTCTTCCTCTTAAAGCACAAGATCATTCTAAAACTGTTCAAGAAAAGTCAAATTTTGTCATTTTAATGTTATTTTATGTATGAGTACTTGCTCAAATGAGCATCTTGTTTCGATAGCAGTATTATTAAGTATTATTTATATTATTATTATTATTAATAATGATACATATATGATTTTTTATACTTTTGACAGCCCTTCTTTGGAATAGTCTAACATAAGCTTACAGTAGGTCTTTTCTTTGCTTGTTCCAACTCCACACTCTACAACTCACGGTGTTGCTGTCCGTAGTCATAAAACTCGGCAGATATCCTTGCCGCCTCCTTGCGGTTGCCCCGGACGATGTAGAAGTATGTAAGCAAGTTCAGGGATATTTTAACAAAGAGCTTGAAGCAAAACAAGGCCAAGATGCTGAGGTAAACATTGCTGAGTTGGACGGCGAAGGGCCGGTTGGCGATTTCCTCTGGAGGTTCTGACATGTCCTTCCTTTGGCACGCGGCACGCCGCAGACTGGGGTTGTGGTGAAGACGAGGGCTCAGATGACAGTCCAAAAACACATAAGAGTTTAAAGTACTTCTCTGTCAAGTGGAGCAGGCCGCGTTCACAGGGTTGTCTGTTCTCCTGCTGCTGTCCAGGGTAAAGCGTGGAAAAAATGCACGGCAGCTGCTACTGTGGGAAGAGAAACAACAACAGTGTTAGTTGTAGGGGGGAGAGGGAGAGCAGTTGGGTTAAGGTATGGTCAGAATGTAAGTTAATGTAGTTTAGTGATTGGCAAAAAAATCTGATTAAAAACAATACTGAAAAAGTCTATTTGAGACCAAATAGGCCTTTTGTAAACTTTTAGTAAACAGCCCTTTAACTATGTGACGTCTCTGTTGTCGTACTCAAAACTTAGTCACAACTTAGGTAACCATAATCTCACAACTGATCAATAATGAACAACACTTTACTGTAAGTGTTGTATCAAAATTACAGTAGCACTATATAACTTTCTGGTGGAGGTTTTGCCACCTGTTTGTCTCCATTGGAGATGTGATTGCTATTCCTGGAATGTTCCACAGAAAACAGGTGACTCCAACAGGCTCATAGATCAGGTCAAAGTACAGCTCTGATCTGTGGAGAGGAGAGTCTGCTCACAGCAAGAATGCATCTTTTTCAAGGTACCTTTATCAGCAATAAAAACACCTGCAATTTAGCTTAGTTTGCCATAACTTTGGCAAACAATACTGATCATGACTAGCTTTTGTGATTAGCAAGTCAAAGGATAATGGATCCTCAAGAAATCTTCTAACTACTGAAACAGAAACAATGTTGCACTGGATAATTCTATAAATGTGTAGTTGTAGGTGATTTGAAGCTTCTAGTGCTTACATTGATAACTGTCTTCTCTGCTCTGTCCATGTAACGCAATCAAATGTAAAGCCATCAGCATAGACTTTGAACTCTTACAGTTAATATTTTTTTCATTTTACAATTCAAATATTAATTTTCAGAAGCTTTAACATGAGTAAGATTAGTGCGCCGCATAAAAAAATAGTTGAAGAGTAAAAAAAATCACGTGAGCGCACCACGTACCACAGCTCCAGACACGAACTGTTGACTGCACTGCGCATGCTCCACTTCTCACCTGCACGAGAACTAACCATTTCTTTGTGAAGGAGGAGCAATTAAACACTGCAACAGCAACTTCACCGGTATATATCTGGTTTACAGCGACACAAACAAAGGAAACAACGAGGACTTCCCGCGTCTATTGCCAGGTAAAGCTCCAGTCTGTGCCGCGGGCAGAGAGCGTGGATCTCTGGAGCATGGACGGCTTTGGAGCTCTCCTCACGCGGCTCTGGAGACAAACCAACCGCGCCACTCCCAGACCACGCCCACTGCTGCACTTCGGTCTGGGTTTCTAAAACCGTGTGGCCTATTGTAATTGTCAAATTTAAAATTAGGGTATGAAGGAGCAAGTTGACTAGGCCTACTTATGTTTCATTATTTAGTATGCAGCTTTTTTAAGCAATTAATGCCACAAGTTTCATGTCGTATGCTAAAATACTAGATATTAAGCTAGAGGTGCATGGACAGTATATTGAAATGTAGATAATATTGTGAAATTTATTTTGAAGATATGCCAGATTCGAATATATCTTTTAAATTTTATATTCATATAAAAATGGTACAACAATAACGGTATATAAGGTGATATTTCTGTACTTTTTTTGTTTGTCTGATAATTAAACCTCAACTAATAAGTTTTAAAATATGTAACACGTTTCTTTTTGGATAATATCATCTGAATATCATAATTGGGATATTCTGTGTCAGTGTCGACCACCCCTACACTGACCTGTGTTAGACTCTAATGTCTGACCAGTTCTCCAGAGAAATCAGACAATAATCGAACAGCAAGCCCATCTGGAATACTCTAAATGTAGTTTTATATTGATTGTTTGATTCTTGTTTCGATACAGTTGCAGCCTGGCTGAGAGGACGGAAGCCCGCTGCAGATGGAGACAGAGGGACAGCCTGACACCTTCCACTGGGAGACACAGCAGTGGCACCTGTCCAAAACCAAAGAGCAGTAAGACTTTGTCACAACCAACCATACGGAGAGAATTTCAATTCACTTCTCACACTTTCTGTGGCCAGAAGGAGAGCAGACAGTAGGCTCGCTGTGGTTAAATCCTACTTAGTAGAGAAATGTATAAACTCCGTAAAATGTTGACGATTTCCAACGTTTTTTCAACCTTCTAATACAATAAAACTATCAAACATCTGGGCTGGTAAATTATTTCTACTCATTCACACAATTTTAATTGGCCTTTTATGGGCATTCCACCTAAACTTTTTTACTTATTACAAGTTGCTAAATGCAATTTCTAGAGGCTTCAGGTTTGAAAAAGTCTGTTGTCAGTCCATTTCTCCAACAGCAGCTTTACTCTTTATATTTACCTCCCAAACAAATCCAGATGGGATTTGGAATCTGATGTTCCTCTGTGCAGAGTTTTTTTCTGTAGAATATGACAGGACATTTTGTTTCTGGAGGAAATTATGATACTTCAAAAATTACAGGGGTTGTCATCCTGATGCTGTTTGAAGATTGAGACATTTCAACTTCTATCCAGAAGTCATTGTCAATTGTCATTGTCAAGTCATTGTCAATTGATAATGACTTCTATCCAGAAGTCATTGTCAATTGATAATGACTTCTTGATCTTCAAACAGCGTTTGGATGACAACCCCTGTAACCTTTTCTACGATGGAACACGCCTGGACGAATGAGGGTTTACATCGACTTCAGAAATTGCAGTCGTTACAATTTGCCAACTGCATGCATTCAAATAGCTGTTTCAGTTTGATAGCGTTTAATCCTGCAGTCCTAACGTACAGTGCAGTCCGAGCAGAACCATCAGCTTCCTCAGCCTCTCCATCACCTCCTCTACACCAAGTCTCTCCTGAACAGTCACATTTGTTGAGCTGTCTCTGACATAGGATCTCTGAGAACAGGAGCTGAATTTCTTTCTTTTTTCTGTGTTGTAGGTGGTGTTGCTGCCTGTCGGGGTTATGGTATTCTCACTTTAAAGTCTGGCTCCTCGGGGAAAGACCTCAGCGCAGTACATGGACTATTACAGTGAAATACAGTAGGTGTAAGGGCGCCCCCCGGGGACACTGGACACACTACTTCTATCTGCTGCTACAGGCTGTGCTGCATTTTTATATCAGACTGTGCAGGATGAACTGTCTGATGGAAAGAAGCTAATGTGCATTTTCAAGGCGTTTTCAAACACTTTTCCACCCTTTTTCATTATATTTCATGTTCAGTAAAAATGCAGGTATAAATATAGAATGGAAAAAGAAAAACTTGTGACCACAACATTATAAAAAGCTTAAACTAATATCGCTTCAATCTAGAGTGTAGATTTTATTGTAGAATCTGTTTGTTAAAACTTGAATAAACTAGGCTATCATCACCTTCTGTACGATCTGTCAAAATACAAGATTGTAAAGTTTGGTGTGTGGAGGTGCTACTTTAGGGGTGCATTTGGAGAGAACAGTCTTTGAAGTTACAATGTCCCATGTAAATCTATGGATGAATCAAAAAACAAAAATGTGTTTTGCTGGTAATGTTGTGCCTTAATATTTGAAATCTTGCCTTGCATTATCCAATCATTTAATCTTTTTGTCCCCAGTTAAGAACCTGGTTTCTAAAAGGTTTTAAAACAGTGGGTACATCGTGCTGGGAGTAACCTACATTTATTTGGTTTATTTGAACAGTTTAGACGGTGCGAAAAACCCTGTTTTGTCATAGCAGTCTGTCAGTCGATGCAAACCCCTGGCTGGACAGTAGATGGCAGTAGATTAGACCACTGTTTTTCACAAAGACCGTGTGATTGTTGTTTTAATTAAACTACTACATTTTACAAACCAGGCAGCATCATATATTTATACACAGTCACAGTAATAAAAATCACTGTTAAGGTTAATACTTTAAATCTAATGCAGGAAAATGAACAAAAGTAGAAGCCTTGATACGTTTGCTCTAGTGTGGTAATGAATACAAAATGGAATACTGCTAATGAGTATTATTCTTTTGTTTGGTCCGTGTGGAAGATTTGGCTCTCAGTGTGGAAGGGCCTCACAGTCAGGACACGCCATCTGGGCTCTTCTGCAGCAGTGACGAGTGGACTGTCAGAACCACACTGTGATAAAGGTAAAGATAACATTGTATTGTGCGTTGTTTACTCAATATGAGTTTAATGTTTCAATCTCTCAGTTTTGTTTCATTCAAGTTTTCTTACATTTCTTTCTTTCTGTCAGATATTTATTTTGGATTTATATTAACATTAAACATATCTGTATTTAATGTTGACATAAATCCAAAATAAATATCTTAAACAAATCTGTATTTAGCGGTGCACGGTGGCAGAGCGGCTAGAGCTTCTGCCTCCCAATAAGGAGATCGTGGGTTCCCCAACATCACACGCTCTCTCTGGGTGGAGTCTGCATGTCCTCCCCGTGTTACCGTGGGATCTCTCCGAGTTCTCCGGCTTCCTCCCACCGTCCAAACACATGCTTGTGGAGGTAAATTGGCAACGCTAAATTGCCCATAGTGTATGAATGTGAGAGTGAATGGTTGTCTGTGTCTCTGTGTCAGCCCTGCGACAAGTTGTCCCCTGTCCAGGGTGTACCCTGCCTAAGGCCCAAAGTCACTGGGATAGGCTCCAGTCACCCGCGTCCACGGGAACGGGAATAAGTGATAAAAAATGAATGAACATCTGTGCTTATTTTCGTGTTTTTACCGCTCAAAATAACTTAAAGTGGTTATATTTTGCAAACATCTTTAATGAGCGCTTGAGATTGTTACAACAGTAATTCCTCATCATTAGTTTCCTCCGTTATAGTTTGATTGATTTCTGAATGGTTATGTAATATTGCATTGTCCTGCAATTGAGGCTCCACTGCTCACCCACCCCTATCCTCGCCCACGTCCCTGTACTTAGTTCTGTTTATTTGAAAAATTAGGTGGAGGTGGGCAATATTTCAAAATTTAGCTAATATTGTGAATGTTGTTTTGAAGCTATGCACAATTTTAATTGTTGTTTATAGTAAAAATCCTACAAAAAAGAGCTGATGAAAAATACACTTTCAAATAAGGGCATAAGGTACATAGTCCCCATCAAAAGTTTAAGACCAGTTGAATAAATGGCAAAAGTCACATTTTGCATGTTTGGATCCTAACAAGGTTCCAAGTAGAGCTTCAATATGCAACAAGAAATGGGAACCATATACCTCTCCAGCGCCACACCTGTGCTCTAATTGGCGCAACTTTAACCTTTTGGCCAGGGCACTCCCAGAGCGCCCTCTAGTGTATAATGGCGCCACCATAATTGTCTATGGCCTGGACATAACAATAAAACCTAAGTGGAGCCAAAACAAATCTTCATGCAATTTACATTATAGTAACTCAAATTTTCCAAGTAACAACAACTTAAAAACGTTCCAACCTTTTAAAATATAATAAAATTCTGTATTTTACAATAGGGTGGTACATACTTTCCCATAAGAGCTGTTCAGCCATGTGTAGTTGTAAAGAAGGCCAACCAATCAGAACCAGAATAGAATGTATATTCTATAAAATTCATAAAACCCTCACAGCAGACTTGAAGAAGCAAGACTGTCTCAGAGGACCAAATCTTTTTATTTAATGTAATGTATACGTTTGGAAGCTCAGGTGGTACTTGGTTAAAAGGTCAAATCACATATCAAAGCTAATTATAGAACATATAATAAGGCAATCTACTAGATTCTGCATTAATAATAGAAACACATGCAACAGGTGGGACAGATTAGTTATGTAAAAAAAATGTAGCTATATGTCTTGTGTTTGAAATACAAAAGCTCATTCTGTAGAGTGCAGGTCACCTCTGTCAAGGGTGTGGGACAAGTGTAAATGAGTGAGATTTACACTTGTCCCACCCTCTGATTGGACAAATAAACCGTGTCCAAGAGGTCCCAAAACTACAGAGGTCAACAACAATAGTTTATGTTCTGTATAGTAATAAATACTAATGTTGTCACATTATTCACTGAATTTCATTTCATACAATATAGAATATAGTTGTGCTACTACATTGAGACAAAAACTCAAAATATATATTTTTAAATAATATTTACTGGCACAACAAGCAAAACAAGTGCAAAAACAAAATATTAAAAGTTTAATTTATATACACCCCAGACAGCATTTATTTCCATGACATTATTTACATAAAATATCCAAATATACAGTAGGGCTGCATTTTACAATTATTTTACAAATGGATTAATCTGGCATTTTTTCTTTGGATTCATCAATTACGCAGATTGTGAAAAGGTGGTGAGTTGTTTGTTTTGGTTTTGACCCAAAAGAAGCTAAAATGATGCACCAAAAGTTTGTCTGAGTCATAAAACCCTTTATCTCTCTGTATAGTATAGTACTAAATGCATTGAGAATGCACAGATTAGGACACTACAAAACCAATGGACATGGACGGCACACTAACCATGATTCCTAAGTCACTTTCACAGACAATCCAAAACCTCAAAGCACCATTTTTCTTTTATCGGTTTACTTTTTATTTTGAAAACCCTTCACAGACCCTCCATTTAACAAAGCCTAACACACAATTGCATCTTTACACATACACAACCAAACTACACCGTCGTGAGGAAAGATCAAGACAGTCTTGAAGAAAGTTCAACTCAGGTTAATCCAAACACCCCTCCCCTCCTGTTTCTCCTCCAATCCCTTCAATCTCCCTCACTTGTTGTATTGTCTGATGTACAATCAAAAATGTTAATATAATTTTTCACTTGGTGAAGCTTTAATAAAGGTAAACAAACTTTTTCAAATAATTGATGAGACCTTTTTCCTAATAAAACAGCTCAATGGTGCTCACTTGACAAGCACTTGTGAGTGCACAGTGAATGTGGCAGGTAGGTAAAATTCGATTTTTAGAGTAATTTGCATTTATAAACAATTACATAAACAAAAACAACTTGTTTACAATATGATAAAAAGTTACGTACAGCTATATTTCTAATTTACAAAGTTAATCATTTATTTCCTTCACCACCTGTCCTCCTCCTCATTGCAGGGAGACTGCTGGAACTCCCTCCAGCTCCTCTCTTTCTCCATCCCCTGCTCTCTGTAGAGGGAGAACACTTTAGCAGGGTAGTAAATGTACTTCCCTGGTGGTCCGGGGGAAGCTTGTGTGGATATGAGGACTGTTCGGGCCCTACCTCAACCCCAGCTTGCAGAACCTGCACTTTCTTCCCGGGGCAGGGCACTCCTCTCTCTTCCTGCCTTTCTTCCACTCTCTGTATACTGGCCTGTAGTTCCCTCTGGAAGAACTCTGTGGCCACAAAGTCTTTAAAGAGAATCCTGGGGTTTGTCAGACCCTCTGCTCCATAAATTAAATGCTTTGGTGGAGCTGTAGAAGTATCTAGGCCCTTGCTGGTAGAATTCATGGATGGAGCTGCCATCGCCCTCATATTTAGACTTTGGCTGGCCACAGGACAGACACTTTTTTGTGTGGGGCTTCTTCTGGGGCACTGGTGGTTGCTGCTGCTGCTGTTGTTGTTTCTCCACAATGCCGTGCACAATTTTCTCAGTGATCTCCAGGTACAGTGAGGAAGAGGAGGGATTTTCTGCTGCAGGAGGCAGGGTGACAACAGACACAGTGGTTGTGCTGCCCGCCGTTCAGTGAGGATGATGTGTTTTATGAATTTGCGAGATGTTGTACTGTGAAATGTGCAGTTTTGTGGTTGGGTGTAACATGCTGTTAGGATCTCCACTGGAGCTGTGGACATAGAGTGGCATACTCCTGATCCACGAGCTTAAGCATGTCCTTCTGTCCACAGTGTTTGTTAAGCTGAGCATCAATGGCAGTCTTCATGGGAGCTGGCCAGCGCCTGTGGTCCAACACAAAGACCCTCCCTATTGTCTTTACAGGTTCGGTCCGGGCACTAGACGGAGACGATCATACAGGCAGGTGCGTGGATTCTCGGCAAAAACAAACAGCCAAATATAAATTACAAATACAACAGTCTCTGTAAACAAAACAAAAAAATACGTATGGAAAAGTACAAATCTTTTACAGGACTTTAGCCGAGGCTCATGTTATCGGCTGTGAGCCTGCAGCTATGCCAACGTCAACAGTGATGCTTTCAGTAGAAGCAGCGGCAGCAGTAAAGGTGGAAGTGGTGGAGGAGAGAGGATGTTGAGAAGACAAGAGGGCAGATGGAGAGGGCCTGATTGGCAGAGTGTTTGGGGGTTCTGTGCAGAAACAGAATATAAAATGTGTCTACATTTTACCTGTTTGAATCTATAAATGTCTTTGAGTGTTTTACAGCCCACCTAGAACATTGCTTTTCTGGTACTGACCCTGGATTCTGTCGGTTACATAGCAGCCTCATTCTGGGGGTGTGCACATTCATGGACACGTTGACAGCCTGTGCCTCAGACTATACGGCCTGATGGCCTCGGTGACCCTGGTGGTAAAGCTTCAAGGTTCACATGCGGGGTTTTCAGCTTTGGGTGCACACGCTCAGGCTGGATCCCGTGGGTCATCAAAAGTGCATTGTCATGATCACTCATAGGTGCGCGCTCGCCCTTCGAGGGTGAAAAAGGAGGGGCTTTCTAACCGAGGATGTGAACCTGGGCACCAGGTGTCGACCAGGAAGGTGATTACGACCCATGAATGGTGTTTGGAGTCCTCGCCTCTGTCACGCCCACATAAATTACCTAGAGTTAATGGCAGTGGTTCATACAGTGAAACATTTTCTCCCGTTCCTTCAGGGCACCATGTGCTAGTGAGGACGGACACTACATCCCGTTGGTTGTGGATTTTGCTGTTTGTGACCAATATAAGTGGATGTTATCATCAGAAAAGATGTTTTTCTCTGGATCTGTGCTAAAATTGAACATGGAGCAAGCCTGAAATCTTGTGGTAAGTCATGTTTTCATGTCGCTTTAGGCTTATAGTGAGTGTAATTTAGACATGACCTGAAGAGGCCCTGTTTTAGCATACGTCCATACACCTTGTTTGGTGGTTTATTCGGGATCTAAACATCTGACCCGTTCTCGGTCTACACCTGCTTGTTTCTTTGGCTATAATATTCCCTAGTATGACATAAAGAGTATGTATCCCCATGGATTATGTTCTGAAGCATGCCTTTGTCAAGAGGGTAGAGTTTAGTGTTGGGTTTGTAGAGATGTGGATATGTTAATTAAATAAAGGCGGATTTGAATGAAGGAGAGTTTGAGTAAAAGGTGTGACCAATAAAAAAAAAAAAACACTGTTAAACTAATAATTACAATTTATTATCGGTAAAAAAGTAGAATAAATTAGAAAAAGATCAATAAAAAAAGATGGACTAAGAAGTGCCCTGATATTTAAAAAACCTCATATAAAAACCAAGAGAACGGGGCAGTCAGCTTGTCGTTTCTTTCAGTCCTCGTCTCCTGGTCCGTGCAGGGAGAGCCTCCACGGAGTGCCACCCACTGGCTAGCACGGGACATCTGCAGCCTCTCCTTCCGAGCGGCTGCGCAAAAAATGACAGCAGGGCTAGCCACATACACGATTCCCCGCATCCCCCAGCCATAGGTTTAACACTCGCACACCACTACTTACTTAGACTGCAGCTGCTGGTGTTCCGCTTCGTGGTGCTCTCCCTTTATGCCTTGTCCTGCCTGTCTCAAATCCTCCTACACTGCTGCGCCTGCACCGCACAACCGCCGGTTCTGCTGCGCTCCGGTGTCTCCCCCTTGCTCAAGGCTTGTGTACCCGGCTTTCTCTCTCTCTGTCAATGACTGTTTCTAAAAACATAAATCAAGCATTAACAAATGTTGTATGCAAGAATAAGCACCATTCCCAAGAATAGAATGTGCTGAGAGGCTCCAAGTCTGGAGGAGGTGTTGAAATGTTACACTTCGTGGACCTCAACAATCCGTTTGAAATAAAATTTTGACATTCAAGAATGTATCAAACAACCATCCATATGGTATTTTATTCCAAATAATATATTTACACAATTAATGTGTAAATATATTATTTGATGGCGCCATTGACAGATGTTTTTGTGTGTAAATCGTGTTTCAGCGTGCTCTTACACCCGTGAAGAGCTCTTCAACATCAGAACTTCCACCCTCACAGACCTATTTCCATTTCTTTTAGCATCTACTGCAGATTTAGTACTAGTTTTGGCCAAGAGAGTGAAACGTCGCAGACGAGAAAAGAGTAAAGTAAAGTACAGATTTAGCAAGGAGGTGTCAAGAGCTAGATCTCTGCACAATACACGCCTAATGAAGCAATTCTCTGCCAACGACCCTTCTGCTGTTTGGAAGGGCTCAGGCAGATCACCAACTACAAGCCCAAAGCCCCCCACGCTGCAGACGACCAGAAACTAGCTGAACAGCGAGTTTCCTTCTATTCATGGTTTGAGTTATCAACCCCCTCCCCCACCCATCTCACTACAATGGACATTTGCCAGTCCCACCCCGGGTCCCCCCACCTCCCCCACCGGCCTCTTACTTCAAAGAGAAGATGTAAGGAGGCAGTTTCGGAAGTCCAACCCCTGAAAAGCTGCTGGACCAGACAGTTTCTCCCCCAACACCCTGAGACACTGTGCAGATGAGCTGACTCCTGTCTTCACAGACATTTTTAACACCTCCCTGGAGTCATGCCATGTCCCAGCCTTGTTCAAGTCATCTATCATTGTCCCTGTCCCCAAGAAGCCCCGGATCACTGGACTTAATGACTTCAGGCCTGTGGCACTGACGCCTGTAATCATGAAGTCATTCACGCGCCTCGTCCTGCCCCTCCTCAAGTCCTTCACTTCCTCCGCCCTGGACCCACTGCAGTTTGCCTACAGAGCAAACAGATCTGTAGACGACGCCATCAATCTGGCCCTCCGCTTCATCCTGCAGCATCTGGACTCCCCGGGAACCTACGCCAGGGTCCTGTTCGTGGACTTCAGATCTGCATTGAACACCATCTTCCCCGCTCTGCTCCAGGAAAGCTTTCTCAGCTCAACGTGCCTGACTCCAGTTGCAGGTGGATCACTGACTTCCTGATGGACCATTAGGCAGTGCCTGCGGCTGGGGAAGAATGTCTCGGCCACTCGGACTATCAGCACAGGAACTCCACAGGGCTGTGCTCTTCTCCCTGTACACCAACTGCTGCACCTCCAGCTGATCAAGTTTGCGGACGACACCACCCTCATCGGACTCATCTCGGACAACGATGAGTCTGTCTACAGGAGGGAGATGGACCGGCTGGTGTCCTGGTGCAGCGACAACAACCTTGAGCTCAACGCCCAGAAGACAGTGAAGATGATCATGGACTTCAGGAAAGTCTCAGCCCCCCTGCCCCCCCTCTCCACCGTGGACTCTTTCTGCTTTCTCGGCACCACCATCACTCAAGACCTCAAGTGGGAGCCGACCATCAGCTCCAAAAGCTAAACATTATTCAAATTGAACATAAAGGAGTGGTGGAACTAACATTAGCTCTGGCGTTGGATGAGGGCCCTGGCACAGGCGACGTGGTCCCCCAGAGCAGGGGTTCCCAATCTTTTCTGGCCGGGACCCCCAAAATAGATATGCAACCAACTCGAGACCTCCAAAGTGAAATGAAAAATTATTTAAAGTGTCAAAGCATGTTAAATCAGGTTTAATACTGGTTATTTGGGTAGTTTATTGTGTAATTAGACACTATTTCACTAAAAGATACCATTTAAAAATACAGCAAATACAGCAAATACAGGGTCATTTTATTTAAATTAGATCTTGAAATAATCTTGCGACCCCCTGTTCATCCTGACCCCCACTTTGGGAACCACTGATGTAGAGGAGTCACATGGTCTACGGTCAGGACGTTTACATTGTGGCCCTAGAAAAACAAAGACATTCAGATGTGCAGAGGGTTATTTTTAGATTGGGCTGCACAGATAAAGCCCAGTCAGCTGACAAAGTGGGGACGGGGGCTCACACTGGTTCAAATTATATTGTCATATTTTTCCATCATTAATCTTGCCTATCAGCTATCAGCCAGGAATAAGGTAATGTTAGTTTAATAATATGCTGCTATACTATGACCACTAAGGCAGCATTTGTATAAAGAAATTGTTATTTGCTGGGAGGGAATCAATATTGCGAGAAGATTATAGTTTGTATATTTCATTCACAGCAACAAAATTCTATCATTTGGAGGCAATGCAGTTGTGGTATTCACATTGTCATTGTAATAAAAAAGTATATGCAGTGGATTTATGAGGTAATATTGTTTAAAATGAGTTAATCAAAGTAACTAATTGAGTGTTGTTATGCAGTATATAGATGATCAGAATCAGAACAACGTTTATTGCCATTCTCAGTGAACAAAATTAACAAAATTGGAATATTTTATTTATTTTTTTATTTATTTAACCTTTATTTAACCAGGAAAGTCCCATTGAGATTAAAAACCTCTTTTACAAGGGAGTCCTGGCCAAGAGGCAGCAAAAAGTTACAGACATAGACAACAAATAAAATTACATACAATTATAAAAAACAGTTACAATTAAACGAGTTGACCTCAAGTGCTCTCAGTCTGGCTTTAAAATCATTTAAAGAGATAAGTTCAGGGAGCTTCCAGCTTTTTTGCAGTGTGTTCCATGAAGTGGGAGCAGCGTGAGAAAAAGATCTTTTTCCCAGTTCTGTGCGGACATGCGGAACACAGAGCAACAGTTGTTCATTTGAACGCAAAGAATAAGAATCAACACTTCTCCTCGTTAGTAAATCACCGATGTAGGAGGGAAGCAGATCAAGCATGGCCTTATAAATAAAAGTGTACCAATGTCCCCGCCTCCTTGTGGACAAGGATGACCAACCAACACGAGAGTACAGTTCACAGTGATGGGTTAACGCTCTACAGTTGGTGATAAACCTCAGAGCAGCATGATACACAGTGTCCAAACTGTAAAGACATTGAGCTGAGGCGTTCATGTACAAAAGGTCCCCGTAGTCTAAAACAGATAAAAATGTTGCTGTCACAAGCCGTTTTTTACCTCAAAAGAGAAACAACGCTTATTTCTAAAAAGAAAACCCAATTTCAGTTTTAGTTTCTTCACAACATTTTTGATGTGGGGCTGGAATGTCAAAAAACATCAACTAAGACCCCAAGGATACTTGTACTCATGTACTTGCTCTATAGCGTCTCCGTGAAGAGTGAGGATCTTAGGGAGATCTACTTGCACCTTTTTGGTATTAGAAAAGAACATGAATTTAGTCTTTTCAGCGTTTAGAACAAGTTTCAGCTGCAGAAGTGTGAGCTGCACATTATCAAAAGCTTTCTGCAAAGATTCAACTGCTTTTGCTGGAGTAGGTCCAAAGCAATAGATAATTGTGTCGTCAGCATAAAGATGAATATTAGCATCTGGGAAATTTTGTCCTAGTTCATTAATATACAAAATGAAAAGAAGGGGTCCTAATATTGAACTATTGTGGCACCCCCTTGTGGACATTCAAAAATTCAGAGGACAAGCCATCACATTTAACACACTGAGTCCTTTCATTCAGGTAATTTCTAAACCAGGAAAGCACAGTATTGGAGAATCCAAAACAATTAATCCGATGCATTAAAACAGCATGGTCCACAGTATCAAAAGCTTTTGACAAATCTATAAAGAGCGAAGCACAATGTTGCTTTTTGTCAAGAGCAATAAGTATGTCATTGATGACTTTTGTAGCTGCTGTGATTGTGCTGTGTTTCTTCCTAAAACCTGATTGCTTTGGTGATGTGACTTAACCTAAAACAATGAGTGCTATTAGTAAAACACAGTGAAATATACGGTAAGATCAATTAAAAGGTATGCATAAAACAAACCCTGTGTAAATATAAATACAAGATATGTATAGAGAGAACAACCGTGCAAATGAGTGTGAGTGTTGTTGAAGATATTGTGACATTTGCAGTAACTGAATACATGAGAATAATAATTTAAAGTAACTGTATTCCGGTACATTTACTGTTTCATTTGGTGGTATTTGAACAGCACAGTATTCTAGAGAAAAAGAGAAAGCGCTGCTCTTGCAGTTTTTCCTTTGTGATTTTTGATAAAGATTCTCTTATCTTGCATGAACAAAAGGTGAAACAAAAACAAAAAGCTGTCATGTTTTCATAATAAAATACCATGCAGCTCCCTCTGAAAGTATTCTAAGTATTCAGAATACAGTATAGTCATTAGACCAAGTTACAGAATATGCTACAAAACACATTTTAATGCATTTATTCAATATTCTGTAACTAAACACATTAACAAAGTATTTTTCTCAACAGTGGACATTTATTGCCTTAAGAAATGTACAGTACTGCTCAGTTAATAATTATATGTGTCTCACCAACTAGGTAAAAGGTTTATCTAAAACTAGTATAAAACAAATATATGTACTGTGATTTGCTCTCATTTGGTCTGTATTGTGACAGCCCGTAATGCCGTCTTATGTTTTAAAGGACAAATATTATGCATTAGTTGTGTTGTTATTGGCCTTTAAACATTCTCTTGAGTAACTTTACTTTGATATTTCATGTTTTAGAACATTTTTTTTTTGTTTTACTATATAACTTTATCACTGCCTTAGGAGATAGGAGGCATATTTAACTTAGCAGTGGCTCCATTTACTGGCTGCAGAGGTAATTACACGTGTATATACAATGGTTTGATATGCTGTGGTATGCTAAGCTATCACGCAGTCATCGTGTTTAGACGGCAGAAATATTCATAGCGAGTCTGGCGATGAATTAAGGACTTAAAACAGCTGAAGATTCCCTGATAAGAAAAAAACAAAAACGTCATTGATCGAGAGAGTTCAGCAGGCAGTGTTTTTGACAGTCAGAGAGGAGAGGATTTTCTTACCAGCATTCCTCAAACTTGTGTGAATTCTGTTGTTTTTGATGATGGAGCATTGTTAGAACATGGTTAAAAGCTCAAAAAAGTCACTGTAGCACATATATCCTTTCATTAAGTGTTGGGCGTCTACTTTGAGGTGACTCAGATATGCTAGGGCCCACCGCCTATAAAAGGGACACCCAGTTGCTGCTCCTCAGGCTGCTCTACCTGGCTCTGCCATGCCGATGCTTGCCACTATGCACTTTAGCACATTTACACATATTTATGGTTAACTTATTGAATAAACACTCCACACAAAGTCATGTCCGCCACCTTATTTTTTATTATTTATTTTATATCCCAGAGAAATTTATTTTATCATTTTTACAGGGTTAAATGAAGGTTAATAGTTTTTTTTTTTTTACTAAAATGGAAAGTTCAGATGGATTTGAGGGCCTTGCTATGGATTTAAATGAAAACATATCACGCTTTTTGCAGGTACTTGGTATTGAACTCTAACTATACTCTAACTCTAAGTAGATCATCATTTAAAATGTTTTCAACTGTAAATTGCAATATTGATCTAAAACGGCTTAGTAATACAAATGGATCCATTGACTTCCTGTTCAAAACTGCAGAACTCCTTTTAAAATCTAAATATCTGTGTCGGCATATAGATTCAGAATAGTGCCAATCTATTCCAACAAGTCACCTTATTCTGGAAGTTGCCGTGGGCGCCGCCATCTATTTTCCGTTGTAGTCATCTTATTCCGCCCCGCCCACTTTTGCTTCTTTTTATGTTAATGATCTGCACTCTTGTTGTAAAGGAACTTCCGCTTTGATGCTAAAGGTGTTTGCACAACTGGCGAACGAGGAAAGAGTCTCTCGCTAAAACATTATTTAAAGTAGATTGCTTTGTCTAAAATGTTTAATGTACACATGCACGACTTTTTAGTCTGTGTAGAACTTATTTTCTGTTGAGCTCGACTGCTCCATGTAAACTACAATGGAAAAAGATAGCGCAGCGTACGTCAACATCCGGAATAAGGTGTATTAGTTTACATGGGGTAGAGGACCTCAACAGAAAATAAGTTCTACATGGATTAAAAAGCCCTTTTCAGGCCACCCAGGAAATCGGTGCATTGCTGATTTGTTGTTGTTTGTTTTGTGTACATTAAACATTTTACACAAATCAATCTACTTAATATAACATTTTAGCGGCGAGAATTTTCCCTCGTTCGCCATTAGCTCTTGTTCTCGTCAAACCGGAAGTGCGTTTGGAATGTGAATCTGTGGCAAAAAGAGACAAAAGTAGGCGGGGCGGAATAAGGTGAATAGAGGACAGAGAGAAAGCAAGCAGACGGCCTTGAGCTGCTGCATCGTGGAGCGGTGAACGGTCTGCCCACGAACCTGCAAAACAGACGCACAGTTAGAGGAAACATGACAGCTATAAGTGCACTATTTCACCCACACACCGACCTGAGTCTATATCAAAAATCACTGCTAAGGCGTTCCACACATTCACATCTTTATCTTCTACCTCAATTTCAATCATCACAATTCGAAAAGCGCTTTGGTATTTTTCAATTTGCAAAGACAGAGTTAGTCCTTTTACTATTCTATGTAGATGCTCCACTTTAAACTGAATAACTCCTTCAAATTATAGCTACAGATTATGTTGTCAACTCGGCTCTGAAGCTTCTTCAGAACATCCAGTTGGCCGTGTTTTGGTGCCTGTCTGGTCCAGAGTGTGAACGGGTGCAAAGCTGCGAACGGAAAGTAGGGCAAGAAGGGGGTGGTGGGGGGTGCCATGACTATGTTCTATTAATAAACATCAGAGGGAAAAAAGAGCTGCTAGCGTCAAGTCTGTACGTTTAATGTTGAATGTGCTGTTTCTTGGTAGCTAATGTGGAAATCTAAGTAAGTTATGTGTGAGATGATTAAAAAAAAGATGCATGGTCTACATCCTGCTTTTAAGTTATAGGTTTTTATGGTCAAGTTTGGCATGGCTAATTTGTAAACATTTACTTTGGAGTGGTGTTGTCATGATACTACAATTTCAAACTTGATTTTGATACCACAATAACAACAAACTTTTTATTAGACATTTTCAACACAAATAATTTTTAATTCTTCCTTTTAAAGCACAAGATCATTCTAAAATTGTTCAAGAAAAGTCCAATTCTGTCATTTTAATGTTATTATTAGTATGAGAACTTGCTCAAATAATTATCTAGTCTCGATACCAGTATTAAGTATTATTTATTTATTATTTTAAGTATTGATACATCTGATCTGATTTTTGAAAGCCCTACATTGTAATAGTCATATAGACATATAGACATAATAATTAGAATCAGAATAAGAAAAAGGTTTATTGCCATTGACAATGAACAAAATTCACAAACATAGGAACTTGCTTTGATGCAAGGGGCAACATGTAACAATGGATAAAATAGTAACTAAATATATAAAAGAAGGCATGCATACAATTAAGAATAAAATAAAACAGACAGAAAATGTACAGTTAGCTAGACAGTAGTGCAAATTGGCAGTGCAAATAGATAGCTCTTTTATTATATGATTGTTGAAGTGGCAGGTGTTATAAAGCGTTCATGAGTCCAACGGCAGAGGGAAAGAAACTGTTCTTGTGGCGGGAGGTTCTGGTCCAGATGGACCGTAGCCTCCTGCCCGAGGGGAGTGGCTCAAATAGTCCATGCCCAGGTGAGGGTCAGCTGTGATCCGACCTGCTCGTCTTAAATCTTGATCAGTTTCACAGTGTTGTGGCTGGAGGTGCAGGAGTTGGTATACAGGGAAAACAGCAGAGGAGAAAGTACACAGACCTGTGGAGATCCTGTGCTGACGGTCCGAGTGTCTGAGGAATTCTTCCCCAGGGGGCACTCGGTGGGATGTAAACAGAATGAAGCGAACTCATGTGGAGAGTAGAGTGTTTTACAGTCAATGAAGATATATTACAGAGCAGAGATTAGAGATCACAGTCACATCAACACCAGACATTGTTGATGAAGAAACAGACTTCTTTACGTTTTGTTTTTCCACTGGAGAGAACCCTTTGTTTTGTTTACGGAGGAGCTAGAAACTCCAGATCCAGCTTATAGTAGGTTTAAATTGTAAGGGTTTAAATTGTATTTTCTACCAGAAAATGTAAATATTGACTTTTCTTGACATCAACACAATGCAACCACTCTACCAAAGTAAAAACCAAAGTATGACCCAACAGGCTCATAGATCAGGTCAAAGTACAGCTCAGATCTGTGGAGAGGCGAGCCTGCTCACAGCAAGAATGCATCTTTTTCAAGGTACCTTTATCAGCAATAAAAACACCTGCCATTTAGCTTAGTTTGCCATAACTTTGCTGATTATGACTAGCTTTTGTGATTAGCAAGTCAAACATAATGGATCCATAACAAATCTTCTAACTACTGAAACATAAACAATGTTGCACTGGATAATTCTATAAATGTGTAGTTGTAGGTGATTTGAAGCTTCTAGTGCTTACATTGATAACTGTCTTCTCTGCTCTGTCCATGTAACGCAATCAAATGTAAAGCCATCAGCATAGACTTTGAACTCTTACAGTTAATATTTTTTTCATTTTACAATTTGAATATTAATTTTCAGAAGCTTTATTATGAGTAAAATTGCTGCATAAAAAAAATAGTTGAAGAGGAAAAAAATTACGTGAGCGCACCACGTACCACAGCTCCAGACGCGAACTGTTGACTGCACTGCGCATGCTCCACTTCTCACCTGCACGTGAACTAAGCATTTCTTTGCGAAGGAGGAGCAATTAAACACTGCAACAGCAACTTCACCGGTATATATCTGGTTTACAGCGGCACAAACAAAGGAAACTACGAGGACTTCCCGCGTCTATTGCCAGGTAAAGCTCCAGTCTGTGCCGCGGGCAGAGAGCGTGGATCTCTGGAGCATGGACGGCTTTGGAGCCCTCCTCACGCGGCTCTGGAGACAAACCAACCGCGCCACTCCCAGACCACGCCCACTGCTGCACTTCATTAGGGTTTCTAAAACCGTGTGGCCTATTGTAATTGTCAAATTTAAAATTAGGGTATGAAGGAGCAAGTTGACTAGGCCTACTTATGTTTCATTATTTAGTATGCAGCTTTTTTAAGCAATTAATGCCACAAGTTTCATGTCGTATGCTAAAATACTAGATATTAAGCTAGAGGTGCATGGACAGTATATTGAAATGTAGATAATATTTATTTATTTTGAAGATATGCCAGATTCGAATATATCTTTTAAATTTTATATTCATATAAAAATGGTACAACAATAACGGTATAGAAGGTGATATTTCTGTACTTTTTTTGTTTGTCTGATAATTAAACCTCAACTATTCATTCATTTCATTTTCTACCGCTTATTCCCGTTAGGGGTCGCGGGTGACTGGAGCCTATCCCAGTGACTTTGGGCCTTAGGCGGGGTACACCCTGGACAGTGGCCAACTCGTCGCAGGGCTAACACAGAGAGACAGAGACATTGACAGACAAACATTCACTCTCACATTCATACACTAGGGACAATTTAGAGTTACCAATTAACCTACACAGTCATGTCTTTGGACGGTGGGAGGAAGCCGGAGAACCCGGAGAGAACCCACGGTAACACGGGGAGGACTTGCAGACTCCACCCAGAGAGATCGTGTGATGTTAGGGTGGTTCAGAATTCGAAACCACGATGTTGGGGTGGTCCGGGATTTGAACCCACGATCTCCTTATTGAGAGGCAGAAGCTCTAGCCGCTCTGCCACCGTGCACCCCCTAAACCTCAACTAATAAGTTTTAAAATATGTAACACGTTTCTTTTTGGATAATATCATCTGAATATCGTAATCGGGATATTCTAAAAAAAAAATCAAGATATTCAAGTGTCAGTGTCGACCACCCCTACACTGACCTGTGTTAGACGCTGATGTCTGACCAGTTCTCCAGAGAAATCAGACAATAATCGAACAGTAAGCCCATCTGGAATACTCTAAATGTAGTTTTATATTGATTGTTTGATTCTTGTTTCGATACAGTTGCAGCCTGGCTGAGAGGACGGAAGCTGCAGATGGAGACAGAGGGACAGCCTGACACCTTCCACTGGGAGACACAGCAGTGGCACCTGTCCAAAACCAAAGAGCAGTAAGACTTTGTCACAACCAACCATACGGAGAGAATTTCAATTCACTTCTCACACTTTCTGTGGCCAGAAGGAGAGCAGACAGTAGGCTTGCTGTGGTTAAATCCTACTTAGTAGAGAAGTGTATCAACTCCTTAAAATGTTGACGATTGTTTGAATTTATTCAGTTTTTTCAACCTTCTGATACAATAAAACTATCAAGCATCTGGGCTGGTAAAGTAATTCTACTCATTCACACAATTTTAATTGGCCTTTTATGGGCATTCCACCTAAACTTTTATATTTATTACAAGTTGCTAAATGCAATTTCTAGAGGCTTCAGGTTTGAAAAAGTCTGTTGTCAGTCCATTTCTCCAACAGCAGCTTTACTCTTTATATTTACCTCCCAAACAAATCCAGATGGGATTTGGAATCTGATGTTCCTCTGTGCAGAGCTTTTTACCACTTTTAATTAGAATAAATCTGACATGAGAGGCCAAAACTAAAGAGTCTCGGCTTCTCATTTTAACCAGGTCTTTTAGGATAAAATGATTTTGGTTTTAAGGATTTTCTTGATTTAAAGTGACAGGTACTTTACAAGTAATCAGAAGTTCACTCCATAGATTTTTTTAACTGGATTTTTTCTAACCTGGCCAGCATGACAAATTTCTGTTGATTGTTTTTACGAATCTAGACAAACATGGCAATGTCGACGGATGTACTTTGGCCTGTTGTAGCAGATTTGGGGACTATTTTGTTTTGAAATAGATGAATAAATTAATGTCGCAGCAGGACATGGAGCCAGGGGTCATAACACGGTGCACTAATACAATATTGTTGGGTTCAAATTAGAGTCTACTACAATCCACATTATTAATACTACTACACATTCGATACGGCATGATACCAAATTTGTTGCTGTTACAGAGATTTTACACAGATGCTTCCCGTAAATATGAAAAATAAAACTGATCTAACTGCGATTGCGACTAGATTTGCGATTTAGGTTTAGGATCTAAAATACAGAGTTAGCGTTTTTTTCCCTATAGAATATGACAGGATATTTTGTTTCTGGAGGAAATTATGATACTTCAAAAATGACAGGGGTTGTCATCCGGATGCTGTTTGAAGATCGAGACATTTCAACTTCTATCCAGAAGTCATTGTCAATTGACTTCTTGATCTTCAAACAGCGTTCGGATGACAACCCCTCTAACCTTTTCTATGATGGAACACGACTGGACGAATGAGGGTTTACATCGACTTCAGAAATTGCAGTTGTTACAATTTGCCAACTGCGTGCATTAAAATAGCTGTTTCAGTTTGATAGCGTTTAATCCTGCAGTCCTAACGTACAGTGCAGAACCATCAGCTTCCTCAGCCTCTCCATCACCTCCTCTACACCAAGTCTCTCCTGAACAGTCACATTTGTTGAGCTGTCTCTGACATAGGATCTCTGAGAACAGGAGCTGAATTTCTTTCTTTTTTCTGTGTTGTAGGTGGTGTTGCTGCCTGTCGGGGTTATGGTATTCTCACTTTAAAGCCTGGCTCCTCGGGGAAAGACCTCAGCGCAGTACATGGACTATTACAGTGAAATACAGTAGGTGTAAGGGCGCCCCCCGGGGACACTGGACACACTACATTTATCTGCTGCTACAGGCTGCGCTGCATTTTTATATCAGACTGTGCAGGATGAACTGTCTGATGGAAATTGGATAAAATACCTTGTGTTATGCATTTTCAAGGCGTTTTCAAACACTTTTCCACCCTTTTTCACTGTATTTCATGTAAAAGGTATAAATATACTACGTAAAAGAAAAAGCGTGTGGCTGACCACAACATTATAAAAGGCTTAAACTAATACCACTTCTACAACCACACTCTATTTGATCTTGAGTGTAGTAGATCATTTTATTGTAGAATCTGCTTGTTAAAACTTGAATAAACAAGGTAAGATGCCAACAAATGCCTTAATATTTGAAATCTTGCCTTGCATTATCCAATCATTTAATCTTTTTTCCCCCAGTTACGACATCATACCTGGTTTCTAAAAGGTTTTAAAACAGTGGGCACATCGTGCTGGGAGTAACCTAAATTAATTTGGTTCATTCGGACAGTTTAATAGACAGTCTGTCTGTCGATAGCAAATGCAAACCCCTGGCTGGACAGTAGATGGCAGCAGAAAACCGTTAGTTAGACCACTATTTTTCCTTTGCAAATTCACAAAGGCTGCGTGATTTGTGTTTTAATTTAACAACTACATTTTACAAACCAGGCAGCCTCATATATTTATACAGTTTGTCACAGTAATAAAAATCACTGTTAAGGTTAATACTTTAAATCTAATGCAGGAAAATGAACAAAAGTAGAAGCCTTGATACGTTTGCTCTAGTGTGGTAATGAATACAAAATGGAATACTGCTAATGAGTATTATTCTTTTGTTTGGTCCATGTGGAAGATTTGGCCCTCAGTGTGGTAGGGCCTCACAGTCAGGGTACGCCATCTGGGCCCTTCTGCAGCAGTGACGAAAGTGGACTGTCAGAACCAGACTGTGATAAAGGATCTCCAGTCCAGGTATCACCACTTCACTTAAAAAGATAACGTTGCATTGTGCGTTTGCTCAATATGAGTTTAATATTTCAATCTCTCAATTCAAGTTTTCTTACATAAATTTCTTTCTTTCTGTCAGATATTCAGCATAATTTTGGATTTATGTTAACATTAAACATATCTATTATCTGTATTTATTTCAGTGTTTTTATCGCTCAAAGTAACAGTGGTCATTTTGCAAAGAACTTGAATGAACGCTTAACATGTGCTAACAAGAGTGTTTCCTCATCATTAGTTTCCTCAAACTTATATTTTGAGTAATCCTGTTTTGTCCTGCAACTGAGACTTGAGTGCTCAGAAAATTCCTCTTTTTACCCACCCCATATCCCCATCCACATCCCTCTACTTAGTTCTGTTTGTTTGAAAAATTAAGACTCAGTGATACATGTAGGGTTTTTAAATGTCAGATTGAGGTGGGCAATATTTCAAAATCTAGATTATTAAATTGTTTTGAGGATATACACAATTTGAATTGTTTTTGTTTATAGTAAAAATGCTATAAAAGGAGCTGATGAAAAATAGACTTTCAAATAAGGGCATAAGGTACATAGTCCCCATCAAAAGTTTAAGGCCAGTTGAAGAAATGGCAAGTCACATTTTGCATTTTTGGATCCTAACAAGGTTCCAAGTGGAGCTTCAGTAAGCAACAAGAAATGGGAGTGAGACAAAAAAAAAGTAAAAAAAACACTAAACTAAAATTAAACTGAAAAATGTCGTTCTGATGACAAAGGCAAAAACACATTCTCTTTTTGAGCGAACCAGCAGACGCATCTGTCACTGAAAAACATACCACGTCTTCAAAGACCTCGTCTCCTTGAACGTCACAGAACTGCAGCTTGGACTTTACAAGAGACACAAACATGGGACACTGAAAGGTGGAAGAAAGTTTAAAGTTTTATTCTGATGAGAAAAAATGTAACCTTGATGGTCCTGATGGTTTCCAACGTTATGTCACGACAAGCAGATCCACCTGAGATGTGTTTTCTATGCACCACAGGGAGGGGGCTCCATAATGTTCTGCAGTGCTTTCTCCTTCAGTGGAACGATGGAGCTCTGTGCAGATGTTGCAGAGAGCATCGCTCATGACTGAGGGCCCTCGTCTGTGGAAGCACTGGGTTTTTCATTAGCAAACATAATATCGTCTGAATCTTGTTATTGGGATACTTCATGAGATATAAATTTTTGACAATTTCACTCACCTCTAATGTCATGTAGGTACTTTTCAAAAATAAAACGTAAAAATAACACCAGGAAAGTTGCATGAATACAAAGAATACTTTTTTTTTTCTGAAATCTGGACAGTACAAGAAGTCTTTATTAATTCCCTCTGAAGTGCAGAGCTCAGAGTCTGTTTCTACAATATTTGAAAACATGCTGAGGACTTGAAGTAGTATTGTGAGTTCATAGTGCATTTATTAATGTTTGGTGTTTGTCATGTACTTTACTGCTCCTGTATAACTTGGCTGCTTTGATGTTAAAGCTCCAAGCGCTCTGTAAACAGCTGATAACCTTGTGTCAGAGGCTTATGAACATGAAGTTCACTCATCAGCTCGTTACATAACTCTTGTACTATATTCTCAGATGAACCACAAGAGGTCCCTCAGCCACAGCTCCCAAAGGCTCAAACTTCGAAAACTTTATGTTGAATTCTTACTAAAAGTGTAGGTATGGTCAAAACTCAAACTTTCTCACAGTTAAAGATCACAAGCTGGAAATTCACATACGTAACGTTTTTGTACGTGCACATTGTAAATAAGAACCCAGGACTTCTGCTCCCACTGCACACAGCCTCAGTAAAGACTGGTAAAGAAGGCAGAAGATAAAAGTTTTGTGTGTTCACAAAATTGTGGAATTTGATTGCATACTTTCAGATGGAAGGGAGGCGCCTATTTATCTCTATGGGTTTTTTGAAAGACTGAAAATCCTTGTTTGTTCAATGATTGAGCCCAGAAACTGACAATCCGTTCAACTGACAACAATATAACCTTTGTGACTGAATAATGGCACCACTTTTTGTATAATTTATATATTTATTCAGTTTTTCTTTTTCATTTATACATAAAAACAAGAAATAGAATAGAACAAAATAAACATAATAAAAATAAATATACACAAAAGACAGCTGCCGACAAATAAAAACAGAAATTCTCCACCATTACCACATGGCCCCACGCCGCCGACACCATGTTTTAAAGCTATTGTGAAAAACAATAACTTTGCCTTGGCAAAGAAGGTGTGGGATTTAGTGCTATGTTTTGTTTCTTATAGACACAGTAATTATACAGATATTAACCATACACTAGGTCAAAATATTTTCAGTTTAAAAAGACAAATTCTACCATCTGGTTCTGACCTGTCATCCAGTTTAGAATATCGTGTCAATTCAACCTATTTTGCGGCTAATAATTGCAGTCAAATGAGCAGAAATCTCTAAAACAGACAGTCTTCTACTGTTTACTGTGTCGACATATACTCAGATTGTCACTAGTGCAGAGGTTTTTAGGAAGCTGCCAGGTCCAGAGGTCATCAGCCTGTTTAATAGTTGTATGAAAAAAAAAAAAAAAAAAAGTCTAAAAAATAATACTGTATTAACCCCATACGAATCATAATGTTTTAAGTAATTAAACTCTGAAAATACATTGCTGGTAGCAAAGTAGACAGAATTTGATTGTAATAGATACAGAAAATATTTGATCTATCAACAGTAAACATTGTTTGGTTGGAACCAGGGGCCCAACACTTGGCAGTTTGATTCCAGCTCCCACAGGTGAATACTGCTGTTGTGTCCTTGGGCAAGACACTTAACCGACCTGGCCCCAGCGTGCACTGGTGTGTGAGTGTGAATAGGTGACTGGTGTCTTGATGTAAAGTGCTCTGAGTGCCTTTAAGTTAGACAGGAGCTGTGGCGCTTGTGGTGGAGTGGACAGCACGATGCTGCAGGCTGCAGCATCATGAGTTTGAATCTGGCTCTCGCTGCATGTCACTTTATTGATTAATTGATTATTTTATTATTGGCTTTATTTGACTCTGTTCTGTCAAATAAAGCCTACGGGCCCCCCCAAAAAAAACAAAAAACTAAATCTGTCCATTTTACTGTTGGTGAAAATGATAGTTTTGATGTTTATAAACTATATACTATTTGAATGTGTAGTATCATAGCATCAATGTTCTTTACGCTTGGTATTTTGTGTTCACAAATGTTTTTGTCGGTATGCTTTTCTGTTGTACCAAGGCTATAGTCAATATAGCATGTCACTTTATTTATATTTTGATCATTTATTTAAATTTGCACTATGTAGCGTTTCTGGTTCAAGCAGATGGTGAATGTCTCCATGAAGATATTATTATTTAATGTTCCACAGTTTTGCTTTATCAGGCAAGCAAATAGCGCACTTGAAAAAAATATAAATGTAAATATGTAACATTGAGGTTTCAATTTGATAAATCAATATAATGTGCAAAGAATCTCAGGCTGTGATCACATTTGTACACACACCACATTGCAACTAATGTTGGACTAAACCCAGGAACTAAATCTTGAAAGAATCAGTACTAAACCAGGCTTAGAACAAGACCAAGTTTGTCCTGAGAAAACTGGAATAAAACCAAGACAAGCGTGAACGCAGCCTCACACCGTTTTTAATTGTTAGTGAATGTTGAAAACAGTTTAAACTTAACAAAACTATAGGGTGACATCCAGATAGTACCTCAGTGTTGTGTTTCTGGTCAGGAGGCGGCCATGTTGGATCGTGTGTAGTCTGGACCCTGGCAGAGCTGGAGCAGGCTGTCAGCTGGCAGGATTATCTGCAGGGATCATCAGCACCATTGTTCCTCTCTGACTCCACGGTACGTACTGTCTCCACACACAGCCATAGAACAGGCCTGACACACACAGCCAAGCCTTTACTACATTCTCATTTCTATGCACTACTCATTATAATAAATCTTACAGTACAACTATTTAGTGCCCATTACAGACCTTCTACTGTTGTTCTAATAAATTCTTTAAAATGTATAATAAATTATAAGCCAATTTATTAAAATAATGGTCATCCAACACACCATCGACTGATTAATCAATTTTACATCGTAACGTCTATAGCTCTACACATTTTTTATACAGTACAAAAGTCTTCTATGCAGTACAGATATATTATGTACTGTACACATTTTTCTATGCTATACATAGATCTGTGTAGTACAAATATATTTAACACATTTCTTTGCAGTACAAAGATTTGAATTCCAAAGTAGTTACACTTTCTACATTATACTTTCAATGCAACAGTCTTCAAAAAAATAAAATCACTATTTAAGCTCAAAGCTCAAAAAATGTGGATGTTAATTTGTGGATGGCCTTTTTCACCGCAGAACACATTTATGCTTGCATGGTCCATGAAGCGTCTTGCCCAAGGACACAGAGTATGCACTATTAAGGGGTGGGATTATGTAATAAATACATTTTCTTAAGCAATGATAAGGATTTCTACAGGAAAATGTCCTTATTCATTACTCATCATAATGTCCCACTCTTTTTGCAATGTTGTGCGATTTTCCAGGAGCTCCATGAGCCAAATCTCCACAGAATTGTATTTATTCATATCCTCAGTGGTAACAGGTCAGTATTGTGTGTATGTTGTATGTTAGTGCCGCTCTTGTGCTGTGTGAATATTGCAGGAGGATACGGCTGCTTATGTAACAGTGAGGAGGAGTGCTTGTACCTTTGGCTTTGCTGTCAATAATTCAGAGCTGGGTTACATGTGCTGTGTCTTTGGGGAGTGCCTGTACTGGCTGATGCAGGCCTCCAGGGGGCGCCCATGAGGAGATGTGTTCATGTGGATGTGTTTATGCAAAGACCAGAGATGTGATGGGGAGCATGACCCTGATATCTGTGGGCGGTTGTTCTCATATATTCTTTATTGTGATGTGTCTCTAGGTAGTTCTTTGGATGTAGAGATTCTCTTCCTACTGTTTTCCTTTTGAAGTAACACTATGTAAAATATCAGCTAAATAATGGACTAGAAAAGAAGCATTTATTTAATTACAGGTAGCTTTTTTGTTCTAAATAACATGAATCCGTACTGTGTGGGGGTTTGCCTCTCTACAGATCTGACCTGGAACTTTCCCTGAAGGAAGGTACATGGTACACCACCTGTTTGTCTCCATGGAGATGTTACTTCTTTGTCTGGAATGACTCTCTGGAGAATATTCCATGGTAGCAAGTTTTGCTTTCCATCTCTATTGAGTCCAGAAATGCGCTGCTTTAACTACAGAGACAGAGGGGAACATTTTTGATAACCAGTGCAAATTTATCTTCGATTGTTAGTTTTAGATGATTTTGTGAAATAAAGTTAGTGTAGTTTTTGGCTACAAATGATCTGGATATGATGTTTTGAAGGCAAATGAGTCCAGTCTTGCTGTTGAGGTCAATACCGATATTGAGATTTTTAAATCTTTTGCAAGGACCACAAATGTATGTTAAGTTATTGTAAATAGATATAAGATAATAAGATACTTTGTTGTGTGATTGGTTTAACATACTGCCAACTTTCTAGTATATTTGCTCTTCTGTTTAAATTTTTACTCATTAGTCTGTTCAAAAAGTCAAATCTGATGCATTGAGGACAAACTGGGAATGACATAGGCACACACAAACTGTAGCACCATCCCAAAAATATTGGTGTCAGATATCCACTAAATGTTCAATATCACTATCTAACCCTTTGATATCACTGATCACACATCCCTGTAAAATATTCTATTATTTTGAATGGTATCTATAACAGGAAACCAAACCCATAAATAAGCACCTTTAATCATAGCACAAGCACTAATTACTTTTTGTTAATGTATAATGACATGAACACTGTAATAGTGCAATTCTGCACTATTACTTTTGGTTTCTCTCTCTTTTCTGAGCGATCTAGTTGTTTGATTTGACAAACCTTTTGCACCTGATGCCCTTCTTGTCACAACCAACCACAGTACTGCAAGTGTACTACCCCAGCCAACAACACTGTGTCTTGATTCTGTTACTTTCAGGTCAGATGGAGAACACTTACCCACTCCTGACGAGTTATTTATTCTAAAAAGTGCATTCATGTTGTTTGACCCTGCAGTGGTGGAACCAGCTGTGGCTCTTGGCAGAAGGGAGCAGCAAAATCAACATTATTTTTTAGTTGGGTGGAACACTGCGTTGTCATTTCAGGATGGAGGGCTTTTTTACATCATTTACTAAAAATATATTGGGTTTGCTGCAGTGAAATGAGAACTTGCAGCAAGAATTATATTCACCTTGAGAAAGGATTAAAATATGTTTCTAGTGGAAGTCTAGGGATACACAAATGTCCAACTTCTCACAATTCCCACATGGTCAAAACAATACCAATATGTCTAAAGTCATGTAAAAACACACATCTGTATGCGTTCTCAAGTTATCATTTTAAATGTACTCTCAGATACACAAATGTCCCTTAACAAGGCAGGGTTAACATCATTCTATTCCCTTAAATATAACTTTATTCAAAGTAACATCAGTCATATAGTATAACTTTTTACAGATATTTGAACATTTGCATATATTTTACATGTGTGTAAAGCACTATATAATGTGTACATGTAAATACAATATCAATACAAATACATACGATAGTTGATATGTCTCAGGTAGTGATATCTATACACAGATTAATTATCATATAAATACATATCAAAATTAATTTAAACATTCAATAGAATACTATACAAAATATATATGTCTGACAACTGCACTATTAACAATATATACAACAAAAGTTACAGCTTATATCTGACTAGTATCCATGCCCCCCCTTACATAGAGTTTCAGTCCAGTAAATGTTCCTACTCACCCAGGCATCTTCTGTTCCACAAGAAAAGAATTTGTTTTAAATGACAAAAAAGTCAAATTTGTATTTTTCTCAGCTTTGAACCATAAATTCCGATTAACCAGTTGTATCCTATTCTCTGCTGAAATAATTACAGGATACGTGGCATGCTTTTAGTGTCACTTTGAAATGAAAAATATATTTTGGCTCGAGCTTGCTAAAATTCTCTGTCATTTTTGGTGTTTACATGTCACACTAACAATGCTCCAAAAAACAGTCAGTGCCAACATCCCACAATCAAAATAGCACAATGGTGGAAATGTAATGAATATTTTGTCATGGGCTGATAGCAGTAATTGTCTTACTGTTGTGGCCAATAAGCAGTATTTCCCTGATGTCAATCTAGCAAAATAAAATTGAATTCTGTCAAGTGGACAAAAGTTTTAAGACTGAAGATGTTTCACCACTCATCCAAGTAGCTTCAGTTCAGCTAACTACACTGAAACTAATACAAGCTAGTTGTTTACAGGCGTATCTGGTGTTTACTTAGACCGTAAACAATAAGCTTGCATTAGTTGTTTACATGTTTCAGACTGATATAAGACAGAGGAACTGAAGAAGCTACTTGGATGAGTGGTGAAACGACCTCACTATTACAACTTTTGTCCAGTTAGCAGCATTATTATTATTTAATTTATTGATTTTTTTGCTATTGAACCTACCTATCATTTCTAAAAATAATTAGAAAATTAATCTGGGATAAATAATGTATATTTTTTTGTTTTTGTGATGATTGTGTAAACGTACAGCTACCCTTTAGCTTCATATCTCTCTGACAAACTAATAATTACATATGGGCACAAAGAGACTGGGGACGCAAGAAACAAACAGCGTAATATATCATAGAGATTTTCTTCATACCCGATCAGTGCAAATCCTACGTATTTGCAGATGTCAGTGTCAACACTGATACAGTCTTCTTCCTCCTTTAAAATGGGATTTGGTTTGCTATGTTTGACCGGGGGTGGAGCTGGTTGGATGGGGTCAGGTCGTGTGGGTGTCTGGTGAGTGGGTGGTGGTCCAGCGGGGCCTAGTCGGAGTCCTCGCTGCTGCAGTAGGAGCTGTCGCAGCACTCGGCCGTGTACAGAAACGTGTGGATGTTGGGGTTGAGCTTTGGGACCCAATGGCGCGGCACCAGGAACGTCGCCAGGTTGAACAGGTCCACAAACACTTTGTAGCGGTCACTGTAGGGCAAGAGGCAAAGGTGGACATGCACAGAAAAATAAAATAAATGTATTGTTGACCTTAATATTTCATCTTTTTCCTCTTTAATATTTTGATTTCAATGAATTTATCTATTCTGAGTAGATTATCTTAAAATCCAAACTATTAAAATTATTACATAGAAAAGGGTGGAATGAAACATTTGTAGCAATGATTTTTACTTTTGACGACTGTAATGCCACCAGTGCCCCTTCTAATGAGCTGAAGCTAATGCTGCAATAAACTGTGTTTTTTGGACTGTTTGCCCAAAAAACAATATCTGCTGGAACTTCAAACTAAAGCACAAAAATAAACTGTAATGTTAACAGAACTGATGTGCCACATTAGCCAAGCTAATAATAGGGCTGCAACCACTAATCTGTCAATTGTGTCTATAGCCGACTAATACACTTACAAAATTACCTTTTTATGACAAAGGCCTGAACAAAATGTTAAAAAAAGAATGAACAATTTCTGATTTTTATCAATGTTACACATCGTCGTAAATATTCCTTCCAGAAACCTTCAATCAAGTATTTCAAGCTTTATTTGGCTTATAATAAAATAATATATAATACTGTAAAAGTGAATTGCTGACTAGTCAGCCACTGAAATAATCTTTTCTTGGAGCTGTACATAGCTACTGAACACATGTGTATGAACATATGCAAACCAACCACAACAAATATCATATCAGTGATGAATAATTTAGTATTGTAATAACAATAATACATAGTATTGTAAAGCCCAGTGTACCTGACAGTGGATCTGAGATAGTGGTAGCCGGAGGAGCCGCCTGTTCCCGCCTTACTGCCAATCATGCGATGGACCATGCATACATGGTTGTCTGAAAGAAAAAGCATCAAGTAATAAATGGTTAAATCAGCATTCAATGTTTGGGGCAATTCTGTGTAATTTCTTCATGCCACAATGTAGAATGAAGGGATTTAAACTAAGCTTAAAAACAATGGGCGGATTGTTGTGGGTATTAACAACAATTTGAGCAAAAACAAAAGCCTGCTGAACATGTAAGGATTTTAAAAATGTTGAAGAGTTTGGAATGCATTAGGTCCGATGTTTCCTTTTATTACCAAAATAACTTTTGAGTACCTTGAGTTTGGCATCTCATGTTTTAGAGCAAAAAAAGTTTGTAAAAACAAAATCTGTATCTCGTACTGTTTGCCCTGGCACTTACTGAGTTTGTGAGCCATCTACTGGCTGCATAGCGCATACACAAGCTAAACATGCATTAATGATAAATGCGAGTGAGCTAATTCGTGTGTAGCTATCATGTTTAGACTGCAGAACCAGTCTGGCGATGATTTAAGGACTTAAAGCAGAAGATAAGTGACGTCTAAAATTAGAAAAACATCATCGATCGAGTTCAGCAGGAAGTGTTTTTGATGTTTGGAGGGAAGAGGATTTGCTAAAAAGTATTCCTCAAAATAGCTTTGTTAGAACATGGTTAAAAGGTCAAAAAAGTCTCTGTAACACAATATGTTCCCTTTAGAGGCTATAACTATATAAGCATGCATAATATTTTACCTTTAGCAAACAATTCATGTAAAATATAATTGTAAATGTGTTTAAACCAGGCTCTGATATCACTCACACGTGATATTTTTGTGTAATAACTGATCTCTTGATCTCTTGTTGCTACAGACACTGTCACTGCACAACCATTCACCATCTTACTAACGTTTTTGATTGTCTTTGTTTGTTAGAGAAAGTGTGGCACTCACATCTCCACTTGGTCATGAGCGTGTCGATGTCCATGAGGGAGGTGAGCAGCTGGAAGGGGACCTGGAACCGCGGCTCTTCCCTGCAGGTACCACAAAAACACAGGATTCAGACCCTGCTCCAGCCCAGCAGCAGCACACCACATGTTAGCAGCGCTGTCACATTCATTATCACCTTCTTCTGTGTGCACCTACGGGAGTGACGGGATTTTTTGGTTTCATAATGGGAGTTGTTTAAAAGAGCGTTTTTATGATTTTTTTGGGGGGGTAGTGATAATTGGTTACATATGTAGTGATAATTTAACATTTTGTTCACCCTGACTGTCATCACAACACAGGACCTTGCTGCTGGCTCCGCCCCTTTACTGCAGCGTTTCACTTTAGTAAGCAGTGGATTTTCATGTACATTGTTTATTTGTGAAAAATGGCAACGCACATTCTTTGAATTTAAAGACGGTATATTATGCATTTGTCTGGTATATAGTTATAATGTTGAACTAATTTTGAACATTTTATTTACCTTTGTATCAAAATGGCTTAAGGACTGATGATTAAAGATTACTCAAACATGCATGAATCACTCTAAATACATCTCTGACAGGGTGAATGAGAAGGCAAAACAATTATAACATGGTTAAAAGCTTTTAAAAGTAAATATTGCAGAATATATTTTGTTTCTCCTTTCTCTTTCAGAACTATGTATTTGGGCCTCAAAATTCCTGCCATGGACATGATAAATTGATACCTTTTGAACATACTTCTGGGCAGGGAAAAAAACACTTTAACTAAATTAGAAAATGGGCAAATTTGACATACAACGGACTAAATGAGACTCATTACTGGACTACATGTTTAGGACCATGTGAAGATGTCTTGTGCTACTTATGTCTGTAAATGGTCAGTCATGTTCTGTATGGGGTATATTATGTTTTTAAAAGAACTGCAGTTCTGATCGGGGATAGGCCTTAAATGCAAGACAATACATGATGACTTAAACATGCAAATTACGCTCTAATCCAGGTTTAGTTCCAGATTTAGTCCCATTTTATTTCCATTTTAATGTGTGTCTGAGAGTGAACACAGGCACAGATAAAGTTAATGAAGGAAATCAATAACTATGTTACAAGCTTTTTTTCAATTTTGCATAAAATGTCTTCTTTAAAAACATGTTGAAAAGATCCAATTTGGTCCTGAATGTCACATTGCTAGTGTCACGTGACTTACTTCTCTGATAACCTCTAACCACACAGGCCCCTAACTCATAAAATTGCCGTGGTTCTAAATCTTCTGCACACTTTTCACAATCTGTTCAGGTGGAATGGAGGTGAGAGCTTGCATAATGATCTTAATGAAGCATAATTCCCCTGCAATTTTATGGAGCGCCGAAGACAATTAAAGGTGAAGAAAGCTCCGTACCTGTAGAAGTAGATCATCAGCGCGCCTTGCAGAGCCTTGTAGGACAGCCGCCTCTCACCTTGTTACAAAGCAATACACAACAGGAGAAAATTAAATTTAGAAGGATTAATGAACTCACAAAGGCTTACTTTCACAACTCTCTGTAAGAGTGGGGCGCAGGAGGGGGGTGAGAAGTTGTGTAGAATGTATGAATTATTGTCAGTGCCCATTTTAGCCCTGGGTTTAGTCCTTTTGGATTTAGATCTGGTTTCCTGATTTACAGCTGGTTTGGTTCTGGACTAGTCCTGGTTCTACCCTCGGTTTAACTCCTGGTTCAGACCTAGTTTAGACCAAGTTTTGCCCTAGTTTACTCTTGCTTATAGGCTCTTCTTGTTTACTTCCAGTTTGAAAATCCGTTTTTTTCCCAAGTCTATTCTATTCTATTCTATTCTATTCTATTCTATTCTATTCTATTCTATTCTATTCTATTCTATTCTATTCTATTCTATTCTATTCTATTCAACTTTCTTGGGTCCGACACCTTCTTCTCTCCATGGAGATGTTATTGCTTTGGCTGGAGGTATAATAAGATCTGGAAGATGAATCAAAGAAGCATTGCTTGCCCTGCGCTGCCCACCATGTGACGACAGACAGACTTGACTGACCAATCAGCACGATGGCGGCTAGAATGGAGCTAATGCTGGCCCAGAGCGAGGCTAGCCTAAATCTTGTAACTCTAACTTATAGATGTTTTGAGGATTTAATTTTGTTGTAAAAGATAATGTTCTGAAAATAGAGAGGAATCCCTTCGAAATCTGACATTTGTGATTGAGGGGATGTCTTATCCAGTTCATATTATAGATTCATGAATGTTTCACAGTATGGAATTAAGCTTATCCATCTTCATAGAAACAAGTAGGTGATGTCATCAAACCAAATTACCACATTTCATGGGTAGATGGAGATGGTGCACCCTCAACTGGAAAACTTAGTGCAACTTAACTGTTTAGATGTGGTTTAGTTTAGGTTTAGTCTTGTTTATTAATTTCTCTCCAAAGTTGCTTGTTGCTCCTTATACCCCTACCTTCTGTTCCCCTTCACTTCATAGGACACTTATTGTACCTTTGCTGAGCAGGTGGTCATGGCGCTTCTCATCGAACAACGACGTGAAGAGCTCCTTTTGTTTGACCAGCTCTTCCATCAACTCCTCCTTATCCTCTCCGTCCACCATTTTCTGCCCCAGACGTAACAGAAAATCCATTCTTTCAGTCCAGTCTTGTCCAAAACTTCAGAAGAACATTTGTGCTAAAAACCACCATGCCTCACCTCGATCTTTTCCTTCTCTTCCTTCAAACCTTCAAATATATTGATTTCCAGTCTCTCCCAGAAGTTGAATCCTTCCACCTCCAAGCCTGGCGTCCTCTCCAGCCACTCCTAACAAGAGCAGCTTTTTTAGCACTCAGCACGGGCATGAACAGACATTTGGCTTTTAAGCCGAAGAAAACATGTTCAAAGTAACAATTCACAATGCAGATCCTTCGCTTTGATGCTAAACACTCACTACTGAGCATTACTTATTACATATTTTTTTTAATTGATTGTGTCTGTCAAGGGGTAGTTGTTGAATTGCGGTGATTGAAGGCTTCTAGATTAGATGGAGATTTATGAATGAAGTGTATTATTGATTGAAATCAGATATTACGTCATCTTTTTTTGGCATTTTGAATTCAGGGTCTTTCTTTGAAATGAGAACACCTATGATAAAATAAATGCTAAATAGAAACGTTAAATACCATACTATGGAACACTAAGGAGTAATCTGACTCATACATATTGATCTTATTCTTTTGCCTCTCTTTGCCACACACTTTTGTAGTAAACGCACTGCCAGTTTGATAAGAACGCGTTCATGTCAATGATGAAGGAAGGAAAAGTCTCGGCGCTAAAACATTGAAGTAGATTGATTTGTGTAAATTGTTCAGTGTACATGTGCAATAGTCGGCAATGCACCCATTTCCTGGGCGGCCTGAAAACGGCTTTGTAGTCTGTGTAGAACTTATTTTCAGTTGAGCTCGTCTGCCCCATGTAAACTAATACAACGGAAAAAAGATGGCAGCGCCCACGGAAACTTCCATAATAAGGTGAATAGCCTGGAGGTGCCTCCTTCTGCTTGTTTCCATGGAGATGTTGTTCCTGGTTCTAATATTCCATAGTATGCCATAAAGCATATCCATCTCCACAAAGATTGTTCCAATCAAAGTATATATACCGTCGCTTTAATTTTCTGAAGGTAATTATTGCTTACTATTAATCAGGGCCATTTTACACAAAAACTAGTCAAATTTCTTTCTCCAAAGCTGAACTATTCTCCATATGGCTTTAATGATTGAATTTGAATGATCTAATTCTTGAGTTAAAACCCAAGCATATCATTGACTATTAGAAATGACTGAATCTCAATCTTGATTAAAATTTGATAAATTGCTCAGCCCTTCTTCTTGTCCATGAAGTCACATAATAGCCAAGAATGGTGCCCAGCACTAGAAAACACGTCTAAATACTCAATTACATTCAAATGTAAGTTTTGTTGAGTTTCTTCCATGTGTTCTGTGTAGCTGCCTGTTCAGCCTCACCTCCACCAGCTTGAGCAGGGAGGGCTCCTGCTCCGTCGCCTGCAGGAGCTCGCTGTCGTGCCCTTTAAAGTTGTCTCTGTAATGGCGTCTGTTGTACGGCACCCTCAGGTTATCCGGAACTCCGATTCGGTTCTCCAGCAGACGGAACTGCAGACTCTGGAAGCCTGAGGCAGGAGACAAGTATTCCCTGTTCAGAGCAGAGAGCCAGGGGTGAGTACAGAGACACACACAGCCTAAACTGAGGTGAGAAGAGCGGGGAAAGTGTGCACGGGACAAGCAGGTATTTAGGAACACACAGCAAATTAAACAAGAACAAAGCTGCTAGGGTTCAACCAGTGTGCAACTAGCAATGGCCTTATGATCAGTGTGAAGGTAAAAATGTAATTGTATTCATTATTCATAGCAAGAAAAGTTAACAGAATTAAAGGAGACTCATTATGACTTTTTAGCGGATTTAGTATTGTAAGTAGATGTACGTAGATAAGTAGATCATCATTTTACATTTTGTTCATTGTAAACTGCAATATTGATATGATAGGGATAGGGAGTAAGTGAAAACAGGAATTGTCTGAGCACTTGAGCCTCACTTGCAGGACATACAGTATAACTTAAACATGTAGTAATCAATATAATTAAACAGTGAGTAAGATAATGATGAGGAAACATGCTTATAACAAGGTTAAACTCATTAAAGTTGATTTCACATGATATGTTTCCTTTTAATAAAATAGTCAATAATTCAATACATGGATTTTGGATCATATCTGTGTCTGATAGGGTTTCAAATTTCTATTTTTATTGAAGATGTTTTTTTTTGGCCAGACAAGACCAAAAGCAGTGTAAAGAGAGGGAAAGGCTTGGTTAAATTGTAAGACATACACTGAAGATTAGTTTAAAAACGGATGAATCATGATTATAATCAGTGAAAGCACCTGAAGTCAAAGAAGTCCAGAGCCGTCATGGTCTCCAGCACAGCAAACTGGTCCACCAGCAGTCTGAAAATCATCACGATGCGGTGGATCCGAGTGTTCACTTTCAACATGTTACGTTCATCGCGCACCTAAACATACACAGAATATTATACTATACTGTCCCCATATAAAAGCCTATACCGACAACAGTCACACTATTGACTGGGTTTGTACATCTGTCATATACCCAGCTGAAAGTAGATCGTGAGTTGATTTTTAGTAAATGTGGCAAAAAAATGATACCTCTGCTCGCTGCTTGTCAAATTAAGGCTGCAGTTAACCATGAATTGAGTTCTACACATTTATCAGGCTGTTTAGTCAAAGCGCCTAATAATTTAAAAGTCAGTATCTTTCCAATGCTCAGTTAGAACAGTGTTTACCCTCCGACCCATTGGTCCACGGTTCAATCCCCATACTCCACACAAAAGCACACATCATCCCTGTCCACAAATACATGTAGCACTTCACCTTGTTTGTTTTGTTTGTTTTTCTTCTGCCCGAACCACAATACTGCGCTGTGATTGGTCCAGTTTCCACACCCCTGGTGGTTTGGATCCTGTCACAATCGAACGCACCAGCGGGAGCATAACAAGATGGATTCTCAAGAGTTTGTGAACTCACAGAAAATCCAAAAGTGCATCTTGCTGGCAAGGTTAACTTTTTTTGTAAAATAGCCAGTGCAGTCTAATGCTGCTTTAAAGCAAGTCTGCAATCAGTAAAACATTTTTACAATTCACTGTATGGTGGTAAGGAGAAAGTTGGGCAATACAGCACCATCAAACCGATAATTTATGAATTATGAATTTACACTTCATTTAACTTTTCTGGGGGAAGACACTTCACCGCCTTCAGGTCTGACTCTGTTGTGAATTTGAGAGTGAATGGATGAATGGTTCAGTGATGTAAAGAGAAGCAAACAAACCGCTATATCAGCATGAACAAATTACAGTTTAATCGTGCTGCAAGCGTCCTGCAGGTGAATTACAATTAGGAGTCATTTGTACTACTGACCACTGGCCTCTCGATAAGGCATTAACCTCCATTGTAAAAGTGTAATTGGACTGAGGTAAAGCATTACTGGCTGTGTGTAAACAAAGCTGGAGTTAAAAGGAGAGACTTACATGTCCACTGATGAAGATGTCCCTCACGGAGTCCAGCTCGTAGAGGATCTGTTTAAACCACAGTTCATAGGCTGCAGACAAAAGAGAGGATCAGACGGCCGCTCTCATTAAGCCCGCGGCACTGAGCAGCTCCGGGATAATTATACAGGAAAGTTTCATTTCCATTTGACTCCACACACTTCAGAACTATCCCAACTTTACTTTTGTGCTTTGGATGTCGACAAGTCGGGGCTGCTGTCTGTAGTTACACTCAACAAGACTGTGCTCCACACTCACTTTAAAGAATTTGCTTAAAAGTTCCTTGCGGAACCTTTGCTATTCTCCTTGAAGATGCTATTGATTTGCAAAATGTTACACAGTGTGGCATTAAACATACCTCTCTTGCATTCGTTAACTGACCTGTAACTGCCACCTGCTTGTCTCCATGGAGATAAATATGTTTAATGTCACACTGTTAAAGGCAAAGCAAAAACATCTCCGTGGAGACAAGCAGGTGCTGTACCAGAAAAATGACAGGGTGCACCTTTAAGTGAAGTTTATTGAATTTTTTCAACCCACGAAATTCAAAAGTCCGTGTCTTTCCAGTGGTTCTACTAAGAATAGTTTACCCTCTGACCCAGTGGTCCACGGTTCAATCCCCTACGCTCCAATTATGTGTCTACTTAGAACTTGACCTAGGCTGACCCAATTTACATCATGGGTTCGACTTTAAAATGAGTTTCTTTCATTTAATCTAAATTGTTTTTGTATATAATGCAAGGATATATAAGAATGGATATAAAATAAGAACAGCATTAAGGTGCTTGATTTATATAAAATGATTTAAATACATAACGTACAGCTCACTCTGTTAGGCTTCTGGTAATGGAATGTTTTTACTACTTAAGCTACTTGTACATTTTTGTTGTTTCTTGTTTTTTAAATATTTCTTTTTGTTTTAAATGTATTACACAGTTTCCTTCAGTGTTTTAATATCACTCTATTTTCCATCTCAAGGTGATTAAATTCAGCCTTCACATGCTAAATGTTACCTTGGTGTGTAACGATGAAAAGGTGCTCATCGTGGATTTTGTCTGCCTTCAGTTCACTTTGCAGAACCTGCGCCCCCAGAACTTTGTCCAGCTGCAAGAAAAGAGCAGCGTTTCACTTAAATGTTTGTCTGCTTGGATGTGGTCGTGTCTGAAGTAAGCGGTGACAGCATTCAAAATAAAATAGCGTCTTGATATTTCATGTAACAAAAAATGTTCACAGCCCATCACGGTGTTAAAACATGTCCGTAAATGAGGTATTAGTAAATGAGGTATATGTCAAGGTCCACCATCAATTGTAGGAAATCAGTTCAGGATTACACCAGTCAGCTTTAATACAATGCAGCTGTAAAAACTTGAAGAGTAAATAAGAGTTATGAAACATATTTGGATCAGATTTGTGATAAATTCTAGATATTTTAAGGCAGTAAAAAAAGTACTTTCTGTCACTTCCTGGTATCAGATGATATTGAATGGTACTTTAAGCCACTGTTATTAGAATGGGAAATATTAGATTTCTTCATCTCTGTTAATGACAGCAGGCTCAATATTTAAATTGAAATTAGAAAGAGACTGATCTATCTGGGATATATTTGCACTTTTACTTTGCACTTAAATCTTAAATCTTAAAAGTAAATATTTTACCAAGAATAAAGCTAAAGAATATGAGTAAAGTTTATTTGATTTTACCTTTACTAAACTGCTCTCTTGTTCAGTTTGGAGTAAAACAGGTATTTCATTTGTGGAAAATAATACAAATTAAGACTTTTTTAGATTAAGACAATTAAGACAACATTAGAGCTTATTGACCATTGGTTCCTCTGGTTTCTAAATAATTTGCACTGTCCATGAATTGACATATTATTATTTATTTATTATTATTACACATTATATCGCCCACCTCTAGTCTAAAGTATCTTAATAAACTCTATCCTTTGTAAATCCTTTTTGTAAAGGTTTGTACCTGCAGGTAGTCTCCATAGACAATGCCTCCCTTGGTGGCCTTGTTCACTCCCGCCTGCGCCGCATCGTCCTCCTCTTCTTCTTTCGGAGGTCTGTTTTTGAACAACCTGGAGATCAAGAGCTCAGAAGGTAAGAAACTTCAGCTAATATTGCAAATCCAAACTCATTTTTATATATCCATGCAACGTCAACATACAAATGCCTCTTCTCAAAGTAAGGACATCCACTCATGACGAAACAGCCGGGATAAATCGTTTGTGTTGTCGTTGAGGTCGCGGGTAATATTTACTAAAGAAGTCTTGTTCTTGATTTTTTAAAGCACGCCGTCGGCCAATCGGAGGAGAGGAAGCAATGTCGGACCGGCCCGCCTATGTTTGCCACTGACTCGGCTCTTGTTTACCCGAAAAGCACCTTTGTCCCACCTGAAGAAATGGTCACTAAACGATAATCAAATAAAACTTAAAACATAGAAGTGGACAGTACTTTGGTGAAAATGGTGAAGAGTGTAAATAAAACAAGGGATTTGAAATGTAATAATGTAGTAGTCCATTTCTCTATTCTTCATTAGACTTGATTTGTGAATGGTCAGGAAGGTCACTTTTGTTTACTGTCCGTGTGTACACACTGTCTGTCACGTCTGTTATATAACGTCTGTACAAGAGAAAAAAGAAACCATGGAGTTTTGTGTCATGAAGCCGCCGGATGTTTCTGGACTCAAACAAAAAGATATTGACCAATCAAGTTTCATTCTTTGAAACTTTGTGTTGGTTAAATCATCCATTTTGTGAAGCCCTGTGAAGGGACTGCTGTCGTGATTTTGAGCTCATCAAAAATACATTGAAATTGAATTGAATATGGAATTTTAGAATAGGTACAATCAATAACAATAATACAAAACTGCAGATACAAAGTCTCACACACTTTGCACTACTTGCTTCTATACTGTGTCTCTAATTTAGTATTTTTATTTATTTTAAATGTACTGTACTGTTATGTAGTAATCATTAGCATGCAGGACTGAAACTAAACCCATCTCCAGATACAAACAACATTAATCCATAGTGAAAAAACGTCAGTTTAGCATAAGAATTGAGTCAGTTGTTGTAAAATTATAAATATTATGTCAACAAATACTCTTACAAGTAAGATGTTGAGGGTTGCAAAAGATTCTGTCTATGGTTTGCCCTTAGTTTTTTTTAATCAAAATCTAAAAAAACAAAGAAACACAGCTTTTAATAATACAAATACTACTACTATTACGATTAATTAAATAAAAAAGCGATTCTGATACTTTATCTCTTCAAAATGACCAAAAATTGCACTAAATTACTGGCAATTGTGTTCTTTAATATTTAGGTTTCTGTGTAGCGTTACCATCTGATTGAGACGCTGTGTCTGTGATGAAAACTATCATTTAGAATGTTGGCATTTTGGAAAATCCTGTTATGTGTCTGGACATTTCATTATTTGTCAGGAGTGTTTATTTACCTTTTCCGTCCCGTAACAAATTGGCCAATTTCTGATGTGAGTGTCCTCCTCCTCAGGTCATTTGTCGTACACAGATCAAGTTCACAAACGAGCATTCGGAGATTACTAATATTATTAAGGAAGGGACAAACAACAAAGTTCAATAACTAGAATACAGTTTGCTGAAGTCACATGCTTTAATTGTGTGTTGTGTTTTGATCACGTCACATGACTCCTCACATACCAGAGGGACACATGCTTGGACAATGGACTCAAACATTTGCAGACAGTTAATAGGTTATTTATTAGAGTTGTAATGTTCAATTATTGTGGAGAAGTCTCTCTGACAAAACAAACTTAGCTTAACCATATTTTGGCTATAATGTAACTGGATAATAATTGTTGTCCATCTGCCTGATGGTCTGACGCCCAGTCAAACCATCACTGCCATATTTCAAGAGATTTCTGCAAAGGATCATGGTCTATGCACTATGTTGCTGTAACAAATAGTGTTGAATTTCTAGATGAGAATTCATGGCAAACGCAAGTTTATTTGTAGAGCACAATTCACCACACAAAGTCTTTTACAGAACAGAATAAATGCATTAAACATAAATAATCAGTGTAAAATGTACTTAAATACAGATAAAACCCTCTCAGTCATTTGCACAACCACCAGAACTGTTCAGGTGTGTGTTAAAACTACTGTCACTCACACAGTATCCCTAAAGTAAACTATTGTCTAAAGAGTGAACTGCAGTAAATAAAGAGCAGAATTAAACACATGAGTAAGTAGTTAGTTTCTATAATGCGTCATAGAAGTTACCTATTCAAATGTGGTTGTACTTCAAAAAGTAACACAACATCCCCACAGAGGCATAGAAAGTACTGTTCCTACTGATCTATTATTTACTGAACAATAAGTCGATGCAGTAGTTATTGTGACGCGCCTCCTCAACACTAAATAATGGTACTATCTTTTTTACAACCATGTGATCTCATACTAGTTCTGAGGCAAATGTAATTTAGTCATATTCACACTGTATGATTTTTTTTCTTCAGTATTGCATGTTGAACTGAGCATCTACTTTTTGTATCCATTTTGTTTGACATTTCTATGAACAAAATGGGATAATTGTACTTACTATTTTACTAATTAGATTTTTCTTGAATGAGCCACCAGAGTTGTTGTTTTTTAAATAATAAGTAATTGACAACCTGCAGTTTATTCTTTGTACATTTTCAAATGCCAAACGGATTTTATTGTTAAAAATATGTTCCATCTCTCCTTGATAAAATCCACTCAAACATTATTTTCAATTTTTCAAAATGGTGGTATCTGTTTTTGCAATTGAACTCTCCTCTGTCACCAATATTGTCTCATCTCTGTAGCACAAAATGATCCCAAAAAGTTGTAACAATATATTAGTTTGATTCTCCACGTCCATAACTTTTAACCCACTTTCTCGCTCTCAGATGACTCTCTCCTCTCTAAATGTGTGCCGCCATCATTATGGGTCTTGTTTTGGTCTCTTTCCAGGCCTCTCCAGCGCCCGAGCCACTGTCCTCCTCAGAAGATCAGAGCCGCGCTGATAACAAGCTGCCATTTGTGAAGAAGGAGCGGCAGCACACAGTAAGTCAGCCTCTTTGTACTGGCTCCCATTTAAAACACCGAGGAGGAAGTGCACGGCCCGCGCTAATGTGCCACTTCTGATTAACTGCACTAATAGTAAAAGGGAGCAGTTTAGCGCGTGTTTCTGAAGGTGGAACTGGCTTGAGCCGGCTGGAAAATCTTCCGCAATTTTAAAACGTGTCAAAAAAAGTGCAGGCCGTAGACATAAGTAGATATTGCCGTTATTGTTAGTTTCACACTGGAATGAAGGACAACCACACCACACTTCGAAATCATACAGAATAAAACAGTGTGAAACTAACAGTAATGGCAATATCTACTTTATTCCGGAAGTTGCCGTACGCACCGCCGTCTTGTTTCTGTTTTATTAGTTCACATGGAGCAGACGAGCTCAACAGAAAATAAGTTCTACATGGACTAAAAAAACGTTTTCAGGCCTCAGGAAATCGGTGCGTTGTTGATTTGTTGTTGTTCATTAAACATTTTACACAAATCAACCTACTTTATGTAACATTTTAGCGGTGAGACTTTTCCCTCGTTCGTCATTAGCTTTAACGGAGTTCTCGTCAAACGGAAGTGCGTTTACAACAAAAGTAGAATAAGGTGAATAGTCACTTGAGTTAAGGAGCTGGTTACTCTGGCTCATTGTTGCTGTGATGAAATGAAAATGTTTGCACAAATTCGTATTGGTTTTGTCTGCGCTTAAGGGACACTAATAGACCCAATAAGATCATGAAGAAGGCCGGTCACGTTGTGGGGGAGGAACTTATTCAAACTGACTGTTTTGGACTTTCCTTCATGCTTGCTTTCTCTTAGACAGCTCTCCTTTTTAGTGTATCAACTATTGGCTTTAAAGGCCACTCTTCTTTTTGGCCCAACCAGCTGCCTGAAGAACACACATGAAGCTTTATTTGAGGGACTGCACGACATGTGACTGCACTGCTCTCTGTCCACTGTGTGGTTACAAAGAGCTGTGGATGAATTTGCAGTCAATTCAAATGATATATATATGAAAATGATCAAGATCGGCCCGACATATGGGCAGTGGTTACTCTGGATTCTAAACAAACAGTATCCACCATGAACAAAAACATAGTGGCCGATCTCTAATTGTGAACGCAGTTGTTTTTTTGTTTTTTTTGTGACACTATTTTTGAGTATACAAACTTAACAATGCGCTCAATCTTATTAATAATTTTCATCCTGATTTTAAACTATATTTCATGTTTATCTAGCTGTATATTTTTTCAGTGCAGTTGTAGACAAGCTTGTGGTTGAGCAGCGTGCACAGGCAGTAAAGGTTTTCAAACACGTGGCCTTGAACTCAGCCATGAAGATTCTAGCATGAGGTTTGTTCATGACGTATCAGACAAACATTGCTCTTCTGTTTAGTTAAAGCTTCTATAAACTGTCATTTAAGTCTGTTGAAATAAATGACCGTAGAAGATACACAACTACTTTTCAGGCATTTACGTTTGAGCCTTCACTTATGTTTGGAACTCAAAACCATATCTGGAGATGTGGTTAGTTTCATTCTTGAGTGTTTGTTGGTGATAACAATAACACACTTATACTGGTGTAAACCTGAACCTGCTGGGTTTACTTCTGTACAAAATACAATCCCTGTTTTCTCCTTGAACGGTGTATAGAAACCTAAGCTGGGGGTGCAAGCATTTCTGAAGCAACTAGAAAGAAGCAGTTTGTAATAAGCTAAAAACAGTGTCTGATTGCTGCAAACTTTAAGCTGATTCATTTTGGCTTATAATTGTAAAATAACTTTACATGTGGACCTGGATGTAGAACAGAAACACTGTATGTGAATAAAACTAAACACAACTCCACTCCAGGTATATTTTTGATAAAGATACAATTAGAAGTCGTTTTATTTCCATGCTTTGCTGATACAGAGCCCTGTGGTTGCTAATCAGACACCACAGACTCCAGCGAGTGTCTGGTGCGCTCATACTCACAGGTTTGTCTGGCTGCTCCGTGGGTTGAGTTGGTGTCCACTGCAGGAGAGTGAGTCCAGTGATGAACTGTGTAACCTTAAGTACTACTTTTGGATACAAACGGCAGTCAGTCTCAGTACGTTTTACAGAGAAAAATATGCAGCTCAGCAGTGAAATCGGCTGCACTGTTCTTTTATTTACAGCGTCTCATTAGAGAGCTCAATCTGTTGCTTATTTCATGTTCATAATTATCTAATCAGCCTCTTCATGCCTCTGATCGCCCATGTCTGATGTCGCGTTTGTGATTAGTACTGTAAATGCAGATTCCACTCCACTGCTCTGCATTATAACCGCAGCGATGGGTTTATGAAAATGTGTCAAGATTCTCATCGAAACCATAAATTACCAAATTCATTCATTTAGAGAAGCATTCTTGAACAATATTTTGTGTCTTTTAATTACATTATCTAAATCAAAACTGCTTCTTTCACATGCATAATGTTTGGAGAAATGACACAGTTGAATTGCATTTTAAAAGGCCTAAACTTCATATGCTTTAAAGTGATCCTGATTTTATAATGTACTGGGTCCACAAACGCGTTCAATTTGAGAATTAAAACTCCTCTCGACTGTCTGCTGTGCAAGCGCCTAATCTCACCCACTTTTAAACTACAATAATCAAACAATATTTATACAAAAAATATTTTGTGCTGCCAAGGTAGGATTTATTTTTGTGCCAGCTTTTGTTTCATTTGGATATACACAAAAATGTAGCATTGACATGAACATATCTTAACCTCTAATTTGACTTTAGAATTCTGATCTTCTTCATTTATAAACCAAAGGCTCTTTAGAATCTTGTACATGACTAAGAATGCAACCTTTTTCAGCCACTGTTTTTATTGTAGTTTTTATAACTTTAACTCTCCATGTCCTCTTACCTTTGTTTATTTGTAAATGGCGGCATTCTTATTTCTTTGACATCGTTTCATCAGAACTTTCCACCACTTTTACTTCCCCAGTCACACCGTAGTGTTACCTTGGTGGACTCTGTAGAGAGTTCTACACCACTGAATTCTGAAACCAGTTATTCATTTCTTTATCTTCTTCTCTCTGATGTGCTTATTGCATGATGCTTGCAGAGCTTTGATGTTCACTCAAAGTCGTACCATCTCCTTATTCTTCTCGGCTTTGAAGTGTGGTACGTGGTTCTACATTGTTCCCGTGCATTCTGCGGCCACAGCGTCACAGAGAGCGCGGCTCTCTGTGACGCTACATGTCGTCTGCGTGTCCAGGGCAAGTTCTTAGAAATTCTATTTGAGGTGGCTGTTCAAGACTCAGACGTGGGAGTGAGTAGTTTGATGGAAAGCCTGTTAATGATCAGTAATGAGGATGTTGGACTGGACTGGATGTGGAAGTTTGTTGTATTGTGTGATTGTCAGTTAAGTGTCGGTTGGGACAAGCACAAAGCACTCTACTTTTACGTATACTCCCTAATCATTCTGTCTGCTTTGGGATATTGTATTATGTTGAATTCTTGAGCATTTTGTTGTTGTTGCTGTCTGTCTTTGAGTAAGTCTGAATCAAAGAATTATGTGTGCAAAAACTGCAAACTTTTAGTGTTTCTTCTGTTGAATTTGCAATACTTGTCTTTATTTTCTTTCTTCATTTGACGGGTTTCATGGGTTCCCAACATTTTATCTACACTTGGTAATTTTTTTCCTTAAATTTTTTGGGTCTGAAGGCTTTATTTGACAGAAAAGTTACAGGGTGAAAGGGTGAGAGAGATGCAATGTCGAGGGCTGGACTCAAACCCCAAGCTCTTGGTAAGTATTTTAACCCAATATTTTAGAACATCCTTACTGAATATGAATATGTTTAATGCCATACTGTGGAATATTAGAGCCAAAGTAACAACATTTCTATGGAAACAAGCAGGAGGCTCCTTCTGGCCAAGTACGAGTCAAGTTTGTGGAGATGAGAAGACATTCAAAATGAATGAATGAATTAAAAAAAGCCATGCTTTTATTTAAATGTATTTTTGGGGCTAAAAAAAAAAAAAGACACTGAGGGGCTTTAAATACTTGAACTTCAGAAATATTTTTGGACAAATCACTATTCCTATGTGAAAAGCATTACTCGGAGGTGATTTGTGATTGTCAGAACAGCCTCACGTGCCTGCTCAGTATTTCATCTCATAAACCACTTTGGAGCCTAGAGCTGGTTGAAGTCCTCAATCTGGCCTTAGCTGCATTTGTAATGTGTAACTCAAGTCTCTCATCAGACTACTCATTATCTTATGGACAACTATTATCAGTTAACTTGGACTAATGTTTCTCAGAAGCACAGAAACTGAACCAGTGAATGTCTAATTTCCTAAATATCAGGTTAGAGGGGTCAAAAGGTTAGCATCAAAAGGTCAAAAAAGTTTATGGTTTTATGTAAAAAAGCAGTACTTAGGTGGAAGAGAGTTTCCATTTGACCTCAGAGGAGATGGAACAGAAAACAAATCTTCTGTTATTCATTTTGAGTTGGGCTAATGTATCAGGGAACATTACTTTAACAATTGTTACCTAAATAGCTAAAATGCTAGTTTTCATCAGAAATTACCCTGCCAGGTGGTAACAGTCATACCATTACTTCAATGTATAATACTCATGTAGTAGTACATGTAGTCAACCAAAGAAATACAGAAAGGTAGAAAAGTATTATAAATGTGTTTATAAATTATAAATGTTTGAGCATAATATCTGATTCATGGTTTGTGTAACCAAAACTAAGTCAAGCTGTGGTTACTTTGGTTAACTGTAGTAATTTGAATTTTTCTAGTGAACTTCATCTAAAACCGTTAGGCAGAATGTCAAAATGAACGTAGTAAAAATTTACCCCCCAAACTATGAAGTGCTTTCTACTTTTGAGTCCAGTTCAGTAATTTAAGAACGTACAGATTTCAGCTCGCAAATGCTGTGAGGTACAAGATTACTTGAGTAAAGTACAGACAGCTGAAAATTCTACTGAAGTACAGTACTTTTAACTTGTACTTGACTTTAGTGGTAGAAAGTAATAAAGTACAGGTAATAATGGTGAAAAGTATAACCCTAAGTCACAATCCACTTTGAATAAACAATCTAATAGATAAAATGTAACTGAACCATATTTACAACTTTTCCTTTGGGCTATCAATGTCTGACTTATGTGAAGTGTACCCTTTGGGTTGTACGGGGTTGGGAGAGTACGGGGTTGGGAGAGAAGAATTCCTCCATTATCAACAAATTAAACATTTAATAAAGGCTAAGACGGTTCTATCTGCAAATACATTAACTTCCCCTTTACTGATAGACAATATTCTAAAAATCACAAACACAAAGAAATTGACATCCAAACTCTATAAATTAATCATGACTTCGAAACAGCATATCACACTTCCATCTGTCAAATGGGAAAAGGATTTGGGTATCTCTCCCAACCCCGACTTCTGGATTAGTATATGCCAAAATACATTTTCTATGACCCCCAACACTAACCTACAACTAATACAATATAAAAGCCTTCAGAACGCACCTAACACAAAACCACGATTACATAAAATGAAACTTTCAGACACTGATATCTGTTCACAATGCACTTTAGGTTACACAGACAGTTACTTGCATGCCACGTGGGATTGCACACCGGTCCACTCCTTTTGGTCTACAGTAACTGACAAACTCTCCACTATCTTTGGCTGCAGAATTCCATTAAACCCATCACTGTGTCTTCTAGGGGATACTTCAGAAATTAAACTGCCCCATAAATACCATAACACACTCCGGACTTCATTAACTATCGCAAAGAAAATAATCTTCCAAAACTGGAAAAGCAAAAACAACTGTAATATTACTCATTGGACCAATGCACTTACAAATCATATTACAGTAGAACTGGCCACCCAAAAACAAAAGCATATGTCAGTCTTCAAAGAAACCTGGACACATTTCTTGGATTTTCTACAATTATAACAACTTAAAATATCATGAGAAAAATAAATGACAAAATCTAAACAACATTTAAATTTAAAAGCCACGTGTACAATCCTCCATATAGGTTTCATCTTTTCTCAATTATACACAACTGCTTATAGCATATATATCTTCTACAGTCACTCATATATAAGTGTAATATATCTATCTATATATCTTTTTTTTTTTTTCCCCTCTTTCTCTCCTCTAGTCCCCCCCCCGTTTTTTTTTTTTTTTTTTTTCTTTTTTTTTTCTTTGCATTTATTATATTCCTCAAAACTTTAGTTGTAAATTGTATTCATGGATTTACAACTTGAATTATAGGTATCAAAGTGGCCTTGTGGTGGGTGTGGGGGCCCGGGCCTCGTCTGTCACTCTCCATCTGCCTTGAATCATACCTCCCCCCAGTACTGTCCCACACTTGCCCCGAACAATTTTAATGCAACACATAAATCTAGTTAAGTAATGAAGAATACAAACAAACAATTAGTATAGGGTAGCGAAATGCTTATTTTAATGCATCTCACACAAAGGCAGGGAAAAAAAAAAAAAAAAAAAAAAACAAAAAAAAAACAAACTGAAGATATACATTTGCAGAAGAAAAAGAATTAGACAGGGTTGAACGGGGCACGAACGTGATGACAATCTGAGGAGGGAGGGGTTTGGTTTATTTATTTATTCATTTTTCTCTCTAACGTTTGGCTAGTGGGTGGTGGTAGGGGGGTCCCTGACCTACATACCCAAGATCAAGTATTTAAAGTTATTAACACATCTGCATTAATCAAAAACTACTAATATTATTTTATTTTGTTCGTAGCTATCTCTCTCCCCTTTATTTATTTATTTATCTATTTATATATATATATATATATATATATTTATATTTTTTTTTTTTTTTTTTTTTTAAATATATATTTCGCCCCCAACCTCTCTCTTTTCTCCCATTGTTACCAGCATCTCTACCCCCCCATCCCCTTCTTGTTGCTATGTCTGTGTAACCTGTGTGTCCATGTTTATGTGTATGTCTCGTTTGTGTATAGTATGTTATATTGTCACTTGTCTCACTGTCTAGTTTTGTTATATGTACAGATTTGTATATTATATATCACCATAATTGTAAATATGCACGGTGTCAGCAAATAAATAAAAAAAAAAAAAAAAAAAGTGAAAAAAAAAAAAAAAAAAAAAAAAGAAGTGTACCCTTTGCACCACTAGGGAGCATCAGAGGACTTTTAGGAGGCTGCTTCTGATTGGGATCATAGTCTGGGGTTCACTCTGGTTTCAGACTCTTTGTAAGGACATATCAAAACCGAAGTAGAAGGTTATGAAAGTTCAGTGCAATTTGAATACGAGGGAGAAGGATAAGGCGGCGTTTCATTATAGGGTGATGGTAAAAGTGCGTCTTTAGCCCTGGGGGGAGTGCGGCGCCATCTTTGCAACATCTTTGAAAACCCAGACTTCTTGCTCTCAGCTTCTGTTGTTCTCCGCGCGCCACAAAAGATCTTTAAATGTACCAAATCATATGACGGAATCAGTGGGATGCTGGGACATGAGACGGGGTCAAAACAACAGCATAAAACAGGCTTTGAGCAAAGAGAGAGAAGTCTCCTCCCGTCCGGGTTTGAAATGCCGTTTGAAGTTTGAGCTTGGAACAGCAGCACTTTGAAAACCAAGGGCCTGTTTTCAGAATTATGCATGGGGAATCATCAGAACCATTGAGGCGCTTTGATGACGAGCCGTTATCGTGGATGTGCAAAAAGATCACAAACCCAAATGTACTTTTTGAAAACACACCAGTAAATGTCAACTGCGCTCACGCTCTGATTAGCATGCTAACAGTGGAGCCAATTGTGATTTTTTTTTTTTTTTTAGGGGCGGGGGGCTCGTTTCAGGTGAGTGACGAGTGTAAATGACTTCAAATAGGATTTCAGAGAGCTTTGAGGCGCTCACATCAAAGGAAAACGGCGTTTGTCTGCTCAGGCTTTGTAGCTGACGAGATGAGTTTCAATAATTCATGTAACGTCTTATGTTTGTGTTGGAGGACTTTAATGTGGAGTTGATTAGAAAGGTCTTGATTAGGCTCATTTTCTGGCTAAAATGCTTAACAGGTGAAGTGTGCCTTTTGAGTGAAGTCAGGTTGGTTGTGCCTCTTCTTGTTCTAGCTGCGTGTGAACGGAGCAGTTACTGTGGCGGGCACGTTGTCCTATGGCCTAGAAATGAAATGAAAACTAAAACACAGGCCTTATCGCAGTTCTTTTGATACTGCAATATTCAAAGTCTCACAATATCTTTGGGAAACATTTACAACATAAATTAAGCTGTAAAAAAGACTACATTGTCCTTTATACTTTGCTATTTCAATGTAGCCAACATGAAGAAACACACATTCTCTATTAAAATATAACAATAATGGTAAAAGTAACATCATCATCTGGGCATTTTTAGTTAGATATGTCGAATATTTACACAATATAGCCCCGAAAGTACATAATGTAAGTTAATACAGTGTAAGATATGATGTAGTTTATGTTCTTAAAGCTACAGGGCCTACTTGAAAATAGCTGACACAATTTTCAGATCAGTTTTGACAATTAAAGAAAAATGTAGTTCTGGATAGGGACAAGCACACTGATGCGTTTATTTAGTGTTGCAAAAATGAATAAAGAAAAAAAAAACGTTCTACTGCCGAAAGTGTTTAGAATGTAAAACTTGGATTGCATCATAATGTGGGTTGAGATTAGTTTCTGGAAACATTTTAAAAAGTACATTTACCAAACATGTATTGATGACCTATGGGTGCATCTCTGGTATGGGAAAAACAAGCTAATGTACTACTGATACTGTAAAAATGTATGAAAGACGAGAAATAACTACTGTTTTCAAAGAATATTTGATCTTATGGAAATATAATTGCTGATTTATGGTTTTCGATAATGATAGTTCAGGGACTGCTACTGTAAAAACTTATAATTTAAGTTCTGGTACTGAACAGTGGCACTAGTGAATACATAGAAAAAACATCTAATGTGCACAATGTGTTGCACCAAATGACACCTTCAGATAATGACGAACCAAAAAGAATATTTGTAAAGAAACCACACACCAAAAAGAACCCCATAATAATAGTAATAGTTTTAATCCATGAGTGCATTGAACATTCAAAAGAAAAGATACCTTCCAAGAACATGGAGGTGATCTATTTTTAGACCCACTGTAAGCTTGTTTATGTGAGATGGGCTCATGAAATATTTGTGTGGATAAAAGATGGATTGGGCAGGGAGCCAGGTCAAAAGGCATTATGCCCAATAAACAGTAAATTTAGTGGAAATAATAGTTGACTGCATGTTATAGATACATCACCACATGTAAATACTTGTCACTACATGCACAGATCTGAACTCTCACTGACAGAGCATTGTGAACCATTTAGCTGAAACTCAACTAGTCTGAAAAAATCTAAACCATTCACACTTTATTGTTGTAGAAACACAACATAAATAACTGCTGATACAGTATGACTAATACAGACAGATTTAGTTCATAAAAATCAAACAAATTAATCAAAAACACCATAAAACTCTTGCATAATTTACAAAACATGGTGTCCCTGTGCTTCAAGACACGTGTGTGCCCCAACAGAGTTCAGAATACTCACGGTTCGCTCACACAATGAATACTGAGAATCAGTAAGTCAGAAAGCATAGGATAAGACGATGAGTATGTTTACAGTGCTAGTCTGATGCTGAGGTCTCCACCTCTGCTCCCTGTGCGCCATCACCTTCAGAAGTGCACATATGCAGAATGTAAACATTTGCTCTTGTTCTATTTTATGTTGAGCCAGACTTTTTTCAGTGAAAACAAAGAATGGACAAAACAGAAAACACCCAAAGTACCTTGTAGAATTCCTCTGTGTAAAGTCCAGAGTCCAAAGGCTTGTGCTACAGAGGACCTGACCTGTACTGCCGAGAGAAGGCCTGCTGGAGAAGGACTCTGTAGGACCCAGGGAACAATGCACAGCATTGCTATCACCCCTAATACTTTTTTATCTTTTATTTTTTTATTTTACAAAACACACCATCATTGGGGAACAGGAAGCAACATGACAGTTGCTGATTCTGACTGCTGTTAGAATTCTACCAAACGGAGTCTCTTTGGCAGAAAGTGCACCTCGTATTGTTACCTTTTGCCAATTTCACTTTGGCGAAGAAAATGGATGTTATTGGCGCTGTCTGCCAGTTCTGGATACTGCTCAATAGACAGCACATAATAGCCGTCATAGCCCAGCACCTTTCCTCCGCTCAGGAGCTGCCTCTTCTCCCCCTCTGTCCAGGGCCTCACGCCCTCCTCTCCGTCTCTGACCCTCTGCTGTTCTCTGGCCCAGGCCCCAGCCAGAGCCCTCTGCCGGGCCAGCTCCACCACTCGCGCCTTCTCCTCGTCCACCGTGGAGCCGTAGCGGATGTGCAGAGCCAAAGCGCCCGCACGGATCTCCACGTCTGCGAAGCGGCGCGTCCGACTGTCCATGACTGTGGTGGACTGAGACACAGTCACATTGATGCCATTGTCCAGCGTCTTATGTCCACTGGTAAGGTGCAACGCCGCCAGGTCCGAGTCAGGAAGACCCGGCTTCACAAAGTAGTGTGTGTCCCTGCCTTCTATAGTGAAGTGAAGGTGCTCCAGGTAAAAGGCGTTGTTGAGGATGGTGGCCACCTTGACACAGTCCTCACTGGCCACGTTGAGTGAGTGAGTGTGGACGCTGCCTTTGTAGATAGCAAACATCACGGCTCTTCCGATAGGAGACAGCGCAGCAGAAAACCACAGCCAGGACTTTTCACCTCTGCGCCCTCGGCTCAGATGAACCTCTGGCAATCGCTCAAAAGACAAGAGCGAGTGTGCTTGTCTGGTTACTTCCTGCTGGACCCCAGAGATGGACTGTAGGAAAAGTGCAATGAAACGTTAACGTCTGAACATGGCACAACCCGACTCTCCAGGCCACTTAGAAGCAGCCGCTGCTCTGCTTCACAGACTCTCTCTGCCCTCAGATTATCGTGTTTTCAAGCCAAAAGTACAGAAATCCCTTTGACATTTTTAGCAACACTTCTTGTGTTAATGCCTCTGTCTGAAAAGGCCCTACATTTATAGCTTCAAAGGCTCTTTTCTAACATTGGCAGCAGCATCATAATACAATGTTATCTGCAGAGGATGTTGAACTGTTGGCTTTAACAACAAGGCAGCGAAACGTTATGCAACTTCTTATACAAATCTGGCCCAATTAAAGTGCATTTTATCAAAGGCACAGCAGTCCAATTAAAAGACCAGCTTTAATGTACTAACATTTGCAGAAGTTTATTTGAACTTTTCTCTACAAAAGCATATTTCTTGTCAAATAAATCATGAATAAAATAAATATAGAATACAAACCGGCAGGTCGTCCCAAAGCTGGCTCTTGATCAGTTCATAAGATGCCATGCCTATATCAAACTTTGGCACAGGGAATCCAGGAATAGTGTTGTGAAGATGAAAGCCGAAAGTGACAAGCCAACTGTTGATATCTGTGAGAAAATAAATATATATTTAACAAATGTGATACATCTCAAACATAACACTCACTACCCCGGTCGGATTATGCATGGACACACAAGCAATACCACATATGTGAAATGTAGTTTATCATGAGGCCAATTTTATTCCATTTTTAGTGAAACTCATCTTAAAAACATTACAAAAAATTTAATCAAAGCCATTTTATAGAAACAATATCTTGATTCAGCAATAGTATACAACACAAAGGAGGCACGTTTGAGCAGTACGACTTACCTGCCACATATTCTCTGACTTCATGGACTTTGCTGATGGGGTTGTTATTTCTGAACATGTACAAGTTAAAAGGAGAGGGCTCTTTGCCAACTCTCTTCCATGTGGAGATGTCTGGGGCCGTCCACCTGCCAGACATGATATCATAATCCCTCTCTCCGAAGTGCAGCAGCTTGGTCAGCGGATCATAGAGGCCTCCATGGAAGCCCAACACCAGCTGGAAGTCTGGATTGGAGTCAAAGTAGATCTCTCCGTACGCCGTGTACTGGAGTTGTTTGACCAGCAGGCCGTTACTGGTGAACACAGCCAGCGGAGTGCCCGTGTTGTCACAGGCGATGTAGAACTCCTCCCCGCTGCTGATCTCCATGGCAAACAGATGCCCTTGGAGGTCGTAGTAGAAGGAGGTGATCTCTGAGCTGGAGTGGTTGTAGACGTGTGTGATCCGTGCGGGGTAGCTCAGGTCTGCGTAGAAGTACTGCAGGTGTTGACCTAGACTGGATTTGGTGGAGACTCTGCGGCCCAATCCGTCGTAGCGATACTGAATGGTCCATCCCGTGCTCTTGCTGTACACCCTCACCAGGAGTCCTTTGGAGTTGTACTCAAAGATTTCGGCTCCCCTCTGCCGTAGGTAACCGTCCTCGTCCATTCTGTACTGGATGTCTCCCAGACGAGTGATGCGGTCGCGTAAGTCGTATCGCAGCGGGAGGAGGCGGGCGCTCGTTCCCGTGTTGAGCAGGTGCAGGTTTCCGTTGAGGTCGTACGTGTAACGCCACATGACTTTTTCGTTCAGGTATACGGTCATAAGCTGCCCGTCTACGTCATACTCGTAACTGTATTTAGTGGTGTTGGCAAAAGGGCCGATCTTGAGCTCCCGTTTGGTGAGTCTCCCCACATCGTCGTATTGAAACGTGATCCAGTACATCAATGAGCGGAAGATTTCATACTGGATTTCTTTTATTCTTCCGTGTGCGTCAAAGTGTTTGGTGTAAGTCATGACCGCTGTGGAGATGATCTGGTTTATGTCATAATAAATGACTCCAAACTTGCCAAACTGCTCAATCTTTCCTGAGATGTCATCAAACTGATATAGATCAATGGGCAATGGGGTTTCGTTGATGACTCCTTGCACGCTGGTGACGCGTAGGTTGCTGTCGTAGGTGTAGTCGAAGCGCGCGTTGACCATTCCGTCTTCACTAAACCTAAATATCTGCCGGTCTATCAGAGGCCCGATTTGTCTATAGCGTATGGAGCAGATGAAGCCTTCGTTTTGGAGGTTTACGGTTTTGAGCACACCCGCTGTTTCATCGTAGGTGAAGCTAACTCGAGTGCTGTCATACAAGACCTCCGACAGTTTGTTCTGCCGGCGGTAGTTGTACAGCACCCTGCGCCCGGTGCCAAAATGAGCCACTCTGAGGAGGAGGCCGTCTTCAGTGTAGTCCACGGCCACCGACGCGTTGCTCTCTGGGGGATGGTAGAGGTTCCGGTAGTAGCCCACAGAGCGGATGGTCTGCATGGTGTAGCGCGCGACACTGGGCATGGTCACAGCGGAGAGGCGGTCCAGCGAGTCGAAGTCAAATATGTACTGCCGCTGACTGTGGAGCAGCAGAACCATGGACTAGAGGGAGAAAGAGCAAAATGGCAAGTGTTTGTTGGGGTTGCGTAATATTTATACATAATATATACGTGTAAGGCCCAGTGTGGTGAATAGGAATTTCCTGTTTGAGAAAGGGAGAAGCAGGTGGTATGAAAAATGCAGCAGCTACATGACTCTAGTGAGGCAGATAGTTGCTGTGCCTGAGGTCTCAAAGCAGATGCTAATGTACAGATAGACAAAATGATAAGAGAATTATTATAATTTAATATGTTCAGGAATACACAGTTGTACCAAAGTTTGTGTTGTAAAGTTTGAATTATTCTAGGAATATACAACTTTTTATGTCATCCCGTACAACTCTGTGCGCTAAAATAAGCTTTGAAAGTAGTTCATGCCAAAAGTTTTTGAGTATTGGGTTTGTTTGTTACATTTGGGTTACATGTTATTACTGGCAGTACAGAATTAGTTACATTTGGGCTGCATGTTATACAGGTTGTACAGTATAAGGTAGATGCAATGCATCTAGAGTAGTGTAAAAAAGTGTAATATTTTTAGTCCACATCTGACCTAATAATAAACACATCCCACATAACAGCATTATACAGACAAAGCGTGTTCTATGTTAGTATCTATAGCCTCCTGACATGTTTGTACATCCGGATCCTCATTCTAAATTCTGTGGGCCTTCTGGGACGGCTTTAATTAATTTACATAGTGCGGCGTCTGGAGTGGTGTCAGCCTGGCTAAAGTTCCCCACCCTTTCTGTCGGAGTGTCAGGCCCAGTCATGCGTGGCTGCTCTGAGCTTCCCTGTGCTCCCTGGGCTCCTTGTGTTCCTTATGTCAGAGTGTTGACATGGCCTCTGCAGGTCACGCAATCAAAGGCACAGGCCGGGAGTGGCAGCACAATCTCTGCATGATGTTACAGCCTTCATCTCACGGCACTCTCCACTCTCCGCTGGAATAGAGCCAGGGGGCAAGTATAAGCTGTAGAGGCATGGCCAAGAAATATACTACTACAGCAGGTATGTGGGCCATAAAGAACACATTATGTGAGGATGTTTTTGGAGATTTTTGCCAATTTAACGTGAGGTCAAAATTGTATGTTGACAGCAACAGTAGTACGGGAATTGGACTGTAGGATACAGTTTGAATATCAAGTAAGAAAACCGTCAAAAACTGCAAAAAGAAAACTACATTTGCAGTCAAACAAAGATTAAAGCTGATTATTCTGAACTTTTGTGTATTTCACAACCTATTTACATTTTGTGCAATAGTTCTACCAACTTCTACCAAGAAATGTAGAGGTGTAACATAATATACCCCATTTCAAAGTAGAACTAGCTTTTTTTTATACAGTCTCAATCAAAAGTTTAAGAGCAGTTGAATAAATAGCAAAAGTCACATTTTGCATGGTTGGATCTTAACAAGGTTTCTTTCAGTTTAATTGTTGTTTTCAATAAAATGTTTACGCAAACTTCTTTTTTTGTTTTGGTCTCACTTCCTTTCTTGTTGCACACTGACACTTTACTTGGAACCTTGTTAAGATCTAACCACACAAAATAAGACTTTTATCATTTATTCAACTGGTCTTAAACTTTTGATCAGGACTATATTTTGTCTTTCACTTTGATATAAATTGGCTGAGTTCTCCTCTTTGTATGGCCTTGTCCCTGCTGAGCTCTTCTAATTTAATACTGTGTTCAGCTGTGGACACTTACTACAGCTGTTGATGTAGAACGAGTCTTATCATTTTATAACCGAAGTCTGTAAACCCTGATCATAAAATGTTTATTTGCTCTGGGTATACACAGCAATATTGTATCACTGCTGCCTGCCAGAATCCAACAGAACCAAACAATTAACATTCATTCATTTTCTTCTTATTGATCCTTGATTCGAGACTTTTCGCCGCACAGAGATCCCACAGATCAAGTCTATACTTGTCCTTTCACTGTCTTGCCCTTATTCTGTTTGAAAGGTTAGGAGAAGGCCATTCTTCTTGAATGTCCACCCAGCACTCAAATTGAGCTGTTATACTATTTACTATCTTTTATTCCATGATATTCAGCCTTGCTATTTTATGTATTTTATATTGATTGTGCTTTTCTCCATTAGTAATTATGGATTTGTACTGTACAACACTTTGGGCCATAGGTTGTTGTAAAAGTGCCATAGCTCAAGTTGACCTGGACCTTATTGATGGATTTGTGACTTGTTACGTCACCTTTGAGACACGTTTTGTTACAGGAAATTCCCATCCCACATACACCATAATAGAACATTTTGATGGATGGAAATCTAGTGACATTCTGGCAATTTGACAGGAAAGAAACTACAGAAAAACAGTTTTCCTACAAAGAATTTCTGTAGAACCCTGTTTTTCATTTTAATTAAAATTTCACCCTCATCACCTTCTTCTAACATTTCCCCAATTCCTCCTCCACCCCATCTGCCCTGAACAGCACCAACACAACCCCCGAATATCCTCTTCATCACCACCAGTGTCTGAGCCATAGGGGATAGTTTTCCAGCATTCTCTACTTTTTTCTTATCACTGACATCTGCTCCATCTGCTGGAGTCTTAAGTGCCAAGGTTTACAAAACAAAACAAAACAAAACAAAATACTCACTTCACCTCACATGTTTGTCCTCAGGCCTGTGACAATATCAAAATTTGAAAAACACTTCAACAGGAAATAAAATATGGATATGCTCTCCTGGCCTCAAATCCTTACAGCTTCACACTTAAAGCGTGGGTCATTAGGGCCTATTGAGGTCTGGCCACCTCCGCCTCAGAGCTGTCAAGTGCCTCATTAGCATTTGACTGGTCTGATTTCTGCCATGCTGTTAAGAGGGTGGTGTACACTAACAGGGGTTGTATCTTAGACCACCATTCTTTCTTAAAAAGTCTGAGGGAGAGGCATGGTTTGAAAGAGAAGAGGAGGAGGCCTATTTGTCCCTATCTGACCTCACTGAATTATAAAACTCCCATTTGCCAGAAATGTTGCTTAAAATGCAATTTAGATCTCCATCTGTGAATTCATTTCCTTGTCACCTGCTCGAGGTAGGTGTAGCTCCATATCTTCCCGTCGGCGAACACTCGTGACACCAGGCGTCCCAGGCTGTCGTACTCCAGCCTCTCGGTGGTGGGGCCCCTCTGCAGAGCGCTGATCTGTCCTGTGCCGGTGCGGCTCACGTTCACCGGCAGGAGCTTACTGCTGGGCACCCAAAGCACCGGATGCCCCGCTGTGTCGTAGATGATCTTCAGGAGGAACTTTCGGTGGTCGTCGTATATCTTCTCTGTCCTTAGGGTGCGGTCGTAGTCTACTGACAGGATGTTGCGCCCGTTCACCTGGCAACGAGGAAAAGTGAAATGCCATATTTACCATCTTGGATAAAGATACATGACTGCAGAATATGACAAACACGATGTTATTACATTAGCAGCTAAACCCAAGAAATGAAAAAAAAAAAGATTGATCACTATAAAGTAATCTTGAATAAATTGCTTGCCATTTGATGTATATACTTAGTTGGTTTAATTATTTTCTGACTGGGTTCAGATTTTTTTCTTTTATATATATAAGTTTTAATACGTACAGAAAATCTCTTACAATCTTGATAAATCTTCTGAATATAATTATAAATATATAATTTTCTGCACAATTTTTCCTAATTTATACTGCAATATTGCAATAATTGTAAAAACAATTTCTCACTCCATATTTATCTTTTTACACAATTACACTATTTAAGCTTACATTTTTAAACTTTTTTAAGTAATTCATATACTTGATTACACTTGCAATGTCGAAATTCTTATAGTTAGTAAAATATCCCAAAAACATGATTAATTTAAAATGATTCCAGTTGAGTGATATTGAGCAGCGTAGATGTCTTGTCTGGCAGGCTGCTGTAGGCTGGATTCACAGTTTCTCTACAGTCGTTTCACAGATTAACACTCTGTTCTCGAGGACCATTAAACTGAAAGAAACACTGGCAATAGTTCAGGTGTGCTTAAATCTCTGCCTTCCACAGTTAAGCAACAGTAAGGGAGGTTAAATGTACTGTACAGTTTAGTCAATCGTGAATATGAGCAGTTAAAGAAAAATGTTGTAACATTCTATGACTGACATTGTATATTATGCAAATTTAGGCTTTTTTTTTACTATTTGCGGCTGTGTATTGAAGGAAGTTTGAGCATTAAAAGAATCAGAATATGTCTGATGAAAGTGAATGGAATTAAAAAACACAGAGAAGCACTTCTCGAGTACAACAAGGTGATGTCAAGAGATGCATTTTGAGCTCTGTAGACTGCAGACTAAATATACACAGGATTACATGTGGGAATGAGGACACATTCTAACGTGGTTAAAAAAGTCTGTTTGCAGAATATAGGGCCCTTTAAAATCCTTCACATTCTGGCATATGGTCATATATGTCAAAATCTTGCGTCAAAAGGGCTGGGACATGTTTTGCTAGAATCCTTTTATTCCCTCACAGATATTGTGGAAAGACACAGTAATTACACAGATACAAATTTATAACAAGGTCAAAACTAGGGCTGTAGTCGACTAAAGAAAGTCTTGGTTGACTACAGACCTGTACATTAAACTGATTAGTCGACTAAAAGGGGGCGTGACAAAAATATATCAAAACTATGAAACATCTCCATGTATCTGACCCAGACTGCACTAAAAAGACCAAAACTACACAATAGCTCATGCAAAAATAACAATTTATACAGAAAAGTACTGGTAAAATGTATTTATGTATTTATGTTACAGATACAGATTTACTCCAAAACTTTCAGCTAAGTCTTCTCGTTTTTCCTGTTTTTGCTACATAAATTTGTTGAATGCGAATAAAAATAATTACTCGACTAATAAAAATCTTGGTTGACTAAGACACCGTTGACCGATTAATCGACTAATTAACTAAAGGATTACAGTTAGTCAAAACGTGTATTTTGACAAGTTCACCTTAAATTCTATCACACTGTATATAAAAGCAGGCCCCCTTGCTTGTTCTGTGCAGGAATCCAGGTCTTAGAAAAGTTGAAAATCATCCTTTTTTTACTACTTTGAGGTAAAACATATTTGCTGATAAAGTTGTCTGGGCTAACTGGCTGTGATATATGTTTTCTCTCTTTCACTCTCCCAGTAGCACTGCTCGTCAGCCTGCCAGTAACCATAGGCAACTGTAAATCTCCACTTTGCCTGGGCGTCTCATGTGCCACTAGAGGAAAAAACATACCCTTAGCTTGCGTCCAAACACAATCACTTTCCCCCGGGCTTGTTCTTTGCGGAAGCGCCACTCCACCAGGTTCTGCCCGCTCTCCCCGGGCAGACTCATGTTGCGCCTGGCCACCGTTGGGTTGGCAGCGCCGGCCAGGATGTGGGGCTCTGTCTGGTAGTGGGTATCCATCCCGTTGGCGTAAGTAATCCGCAGTGAGTTGTCGAAGCCAACTTGGTAGCTGCTTCTGCACTGGTCTGTGGATTAACGAAGTGTAAGTTAAAACAGAGAAAGTGGAAGCCAGAGCCGGTAGTTAAATACATCGATTGCGTTTTCTTTGTGTGGCACTACTTTTCTACACCGCATGGCATGAAATTAAACTTTGCTTTGTGTTTTAGTATTACCTGCTACAGGAAAAAAGAAAACCCAAAGAAGGATAAAATACATAAATAAATTGCTGTACCATATAAACATTTAAAAGAGTTTCACTAGTTTGCAATGTGTATTATTGAATACACAAAAAACTAGTGTGTAGGAAGCTGTGGCAGGTAAAAAAAAATGAGGCCTATACAGTATAAACAGAGAGGCTTTATCTGAACAATATGGGGAAAAAGCCTCTGCCTCTTAACTGTGAAACATTTACCTGCCAACCTCACCTACCGATTATACAATTTAGAGACATTTCATCACTGGAGCCCTGTTTTATAATAAGGCTGTTTTAAAGAAGCTTTTTATATCCAATTAAATATGTATGACGATAATAAAAAGTCGATCATTTAGTGCTGTGTTGCTGAAAACACTGCATTATTGAAGCCAAAAGTGAAGACAGAGGATGACAGGTACTGTGATATTGTAGTGACGTTTATACAGCTATTAACTAATCAGATCACATCCTTTTGATAGTAATCTGATTCCTCATCACAGGTGCAAGCGTAAATGATGACCGGTCCATGTGACTGTACGGAGAAACAAGGTGGAAGTGTGCGGGTGACACTTGAGCCCCACACGGAGAGAGTCATCATTTACACTGTCACCTGTCGTAATGATACACGACTGGAGCTTACTCAACACTGGCCCCGCGACCCCCGAAACAATGACAAATACCTGAGCCTTACCCCGCGCACGTCTGCTTACCCTGAGCCAGCGTGTAGAAGGCCCTGATGGTGGAGGCGTTGGTGGTCAGGCTGATCTCCTCGTCGGACATGGAGCTCTCCACGTCCACGGTCAGGGCGCTGTGCAGGTCTGCGTACAGGTTGTTCACCATCCCCGTGGGGAACGTCACATTCATGAGCCGGCCCTCGCTGTCGTAGCTGCCACACACAAAAGTACGGTGCACAGGTTTTCAAGCAGCAGATCTCATATAAGTGCAGAATACAAGTAGATCTGGTTTGATCTAGAGTTTTGTCCAGGGTTAGTCCTAGTTTGAAGAGCATGTGACAGGTTAGACTACTTATTTCACAAAAACATAGTTAACATAATTATATTTAAGATTTTACAAAATACATACCTATTTTTTTTCCTAGTTTAACAATTTAGTTTTTCTGGTTGGAAGCTTGTCTATTATACACAATTCCTTTTAATTTGACAAACATTTATTGCAACACCTTTATTTGGTCAGAATTTTTTTTTGTATTGATGACATAGATAGAGGTGTTTTCAACTTATTATTCCAACTTTTTTTATAATTAGAAAAACATATAAACATCTCATAAGCACTGGTTTAATCTAGCATATAGCTCATACAGTAGTCCTGCTTTAAACTTGGATCAAGAAAAGTCTTTTTGATTTGGTCCTCAGACTTTCCGTTTCACACAACCTCCCCTACTGTCTCAACTGTTGTCATGACAACGAGAGCGGCCTCTAGTCAACTTAAAGAACTAAGACAATGACTGGAGGACCTGCTAACATTTTTCTTTGTTTCGCGAAATAAACAGGAGCCTCTTATGACAGTGATTGTCTCGCTTTCATTAGTGACTTTGACCAATCAGAAGCACCATTTGGGGGATGTAAAAAATCCTTGGTTTAGCACTGGAATGCAGTCTTTTACACAAATGTTTCCTCCCCAAACATATGAGCAAATGTACCAATATGATGTATCAATATTTGGCTACCAGCTGTGAAGGGATTAAGGGAGCAGACGACAGAAATGGAAGTCCCACTTAAATGTTTAACAGAATACTACTCTACATGTTGTAAGTGCAGTAGTTTACTTTTATTTATCCGTTGAACCACCACTTTTAAGTCTGCAAGCGCTGTAGCGTGCATGTGTTTGTCATGTTCTGAGATGACATGACAGTTTACTCTGTGTTGTTGTTCTGGCTGTGTTCAGTTGACATGTGTCCCTTTTAGTGACTTTGAGCTTTGGACAGAAAAATAGCCCATAACTGATGCTGACTGTGGATGCATTTGGTGAATTAGAGGCCAAATAAGACTCTTTGATTCAAATAAACAACAGGATGTGAATGCGCAAGTGTTTTCTATGTTAACCCTATGTAGAGGCACACTGACGCACGACCAAAGCAGCGCGGCGTGTTTTCCGAGTTTCGGGCGAATCGAGCGTACAGTGGCGAACGAGCGAATGTGGCAAACGTGTGTGAAAGCCACGAACAACACGTGTGAACAACGGGCGAGGCGTTCAGTGCGTTGGAAGCTCTGAGCGATCAGCGCAAACACAGCAATCGACAGGCTCCAGGACCCACTGGCCTAATTAGATGTGTTTAAAATAAATAGCGTCAAAATAAAAAGGCCATGTAGCAAATTCTCCCTTTTCACCTGGTTAAAGTCCATGTTTGTAAAATATCACTAATGTGCAATGATAGAAAACGTCTCCATGAAGTTTAATCTTTTCTGTGTAGCCTCTTTGCTCTTATCACAACCAAAGTTTTATTTGCCTAAATTTAATGTATAATTAGCCTTTTTAAGCTCTGATCTACGATTTGTCAATGCCTCTAAAACATTCTAAATACACCACATTTAAATCAGCATTCACAAAAAAAGTATTAATGAGCAGCACGTCAAAACAGGCCTATATTGCTGTAGAAGGCATCATTTTAAGGGCTTCAAACGTCAAAACTTCAGCAGCTGTAAAGATCAAATGTGGACTGAAATAGAGTAAAAATAGCCAATATAATTATCCACCTATAAATTAGATAAATTAAATAGATTCATAAGTCAAATGTGTTTGTTATAAAGGCCCATATCTGAGGCTTATCTTTCATGTTTTATAACCAAAACTAATCCGAAAATATTGTGGCAAAATAAAAGAACATGAAACATGCATGACTTACCTTTTAGGAGCACTAAAGAAAAAAACAAAACATAATTATATATCCACAAAGGAGCCAATTTAATCCTCCTCTTGGCTGCTTCGTGTGTTGAGGATCTCCTCAACATTTGACGTAATTCCAGCAGGTCTATAAAGTTTCGATTTAGATTGACACAGCTCTGTGTGGTGCAAAAGCAAAGCAGCACAATATGCAGTGTAAATGTACTGGATGACCACATATAGCACTTTTCTACCACTTTATATCAAGCACCATTTACCCATTCACACACCAGTGTAGGCATAGACTACAGAGACCGAGGTGGGTTAAGTGTCTTGCCCAAGGGCACAATGGTAGTATTCACCTGAGGGAGCTGGAATCGTACCGCCAAACTGTGGGCCAGATCTCTACAAGAATGTTTATGTCGAGAGCGGGATTGGAACTGCTGACCTTGGGATCAGTAGCCAACTGAGCTACTGCTGACCATGTCTGGACTTTATCTTCCTCACGGTCACAGGTCTGTGCTTGTTTAAAACCTGTCACTTCCTGGATTTGGTCCAAAAGTCAAAACCTTTGCCTTCACTTCACAGAACTGGACCTTAGTTTGGACTGAAACCAGCATCCACACTTGGACTTAATTTATCTATTTGTTTATTTGGTCAATTTAGTTCGTTGTCCTGCTTTCACTCTCACAAACACACTCATTCATACGCCTATTGTACATGTTTAGTGTTAGGGGAAACTGGAGCATACGGAGGAAACCTATGCAAACATGGGGAGAACATGCAATGCCATGCAGAAAGACTTTGGACCAAACCAAACAGAAAGTCTTAAAGTCTGACCAAACGTTGCAGACGAATGCACACACTCCCAGTCAAACTTTGGGATGATGAAATGTCAGCGTGCTGATACATATGAGAGCCCTCTGTCCCATAGTGCCTCTAATTATCTGCTCTTTTATCCACTTTGAGTACCACCATCAACATTACTGCAATTAAAATGTCATTTTCTGCTGTTTTTTTTCCAACACTGTCTACTATCAGCCCAAAGTGAAACAGTCCAAATATTTGATATGTGTAAGTGGCACGTCTCGTCATCTTTTGGGGTTTGCATAAAAGCCAGCCTTGTAATGAAGTGAATTATTTGGATGATTGATGTGTCAGTCTAATTTTTGTTGAAGGTAGTGCTTTTATTTCTGTCAGCGAATCGTTCTGTGGTAATGTGACATGACAGATGATCACACAGAGGAGCTGAGGCCGTGCCATTAGAATTCAACATGACACCAAACGGAGTGTTTCAGGTACCACATGGTTCAAAGACTAATGCCCCTTTACTAAGTCTCCACTGTCTCCAGTGTCATGCTTTGACATAAGTAATTATGCTTTAACAAACTTTGACTTGAAAGTACACTCTTTTAAAGGATAATGTATATTTTTTCCAATACTAATTTATATGTGTGTTCTTTCTTCTATTGTTATTTTCACTCTTTCAAACGATGTCTCATTTCAGATTTTCAATCACAGTTGTCTAATCTGTCATATTTTCTATTCAGAGAAAACTAGTCAAAAAACAGATGCTAAATCACTTTCTCTGAATATTTCTTTGGTCTGTGGGATTTGTTGGACCGCACAGATCCACTGTTTGAAATGGACGCCCAGATCAATGTCTGGTCAGGACATAAAAACGATGTTATATGTTGTCATAATCTCCGATTGTGGACAGGAGCCTACGTAACTCTGTTGGAGAGTCACTGTTTTAGAAAGAAATATCGAAAATAGAAATCCACAAATGTTGTTTTTGTTTCATGTGGATAGTAATTACAGAGAAATGAACCATAAACCAGGTTTAACAGTTAAACAACAAATTCCACCATAGAACTATTTCCTGGCCTTCAGTTCAATTTTAAATTAAAGTCATTCTAGAATGTTGTGATGTCAAGTGAACCCAAGCTATTGAACAAGAATTACCAATGCCAGGGAACCCAAAAACTAGGTCTGTTTGAATGTCATTGCAAAGCCACTGTACTTGCGACTCACTCAAAGAAAGTGGTCCAGCCGATCTCGGAGGTCTTGGTGGCCAGCAGTCCGTTGTTGCCGTGGTATGTGAGCAGCACCAGCTCCAGCCCCTGAGCCGTCAGGGTCTTCAGCCCTCCGTTGGTTCCCATGGACAGCCAGATGACCTGATTGTCAGGGGCGACGATCCGCACCGGCATCCTGTTGGCGTCACGGCGAATTCTCAGAGTGTTCCCGCTGCTGTCCGTTACCGCGGTAACGTCGTTCTCCGTGCTGTAGCCGAAAGTGTACTTGAGGTCTCCGGTGAGCAGGTTGGCCGTGTGCTGGTGCGTGCCGTTAGTGTCGAACACGTACAGCTCCTGTGCGTCTGGAGAGGCCACCTGTCACAGAGAGGGTTCAGAGGGCACTCTCACACAGCACTAAATCAGGATAGTTCAATTAGTTAACCCGAAACCTCTCTAGGTTTAGGATTACCTTTTTCTTAGCCCTACCTTTTTCTTACTGTTATTTTTCATTAGTGTATTTATGAGTTTAAGTCTTTTGTTTTAACTCAGCCCCGTTCGGTCGCAGGACCTCCAAAACACCTCTTATGAATCAAGCCTCTGACAGAATTTTGTGAATGAGTAAAAAGTGATGCTAAAGTCACATCCAGTGTCACACATGTCATTTGGAACAAAGAACACTGGCATGACAGCAAGACAACAGGAATGTATGGATATTGGTTTCCAATTATTAGACAATATATTGAAGAAAATATCCAAAAATGCATTCTCATGGACATGGCCTCTTCACAAACTGTTACATTGTGACCCTACAACATGGTATTACTGTTACATATGTACCAGTAAATATAAAAATATTCCCCAATTTTTATTAGCTTCAAATTAAGACCAAGATGAGCTCTGTGTCTTAACAGACTCTTATTACTCTTATTCCATACTCCCAAACCCACATATAGAATTCTCATTCATTTCTTAATAGAAAGCCGAGGGGAACATTCTACGGAAAAGTTGCAGATAATTCAACTTAACTTATATGGATTTGCTTCAAACTTGGCACAGTTGAAGTTGAGATAATAAATATAAATATTACATTTTAGTCTTGTACCATTTTACTTGTTGGCGGGCTTGAAATGGGAGCGTGGTCAAAATGTGGCAGAAAATTACAAGTTCCTTTAGCCACAGACTTTGGTCTGTTTGTAGCAAAAGTGCCAAAAGGTTTTTGATAATCATTTCTTTCATATTTCTTTACATGCACCTCATGCTGCCTCCATACCGTCACACAAATCACTTCACAGCCCGTCTTTGGCCTGGTTACTATGTACACCGATAGTATTTATCTCTGAACAAATATTATGTCCATTCATTTACATAAAAGCTCAGTCCACAGAAAAGCATTTGGCAAACAGTGACTGCGCCACATGGCACCACTACAAACACTCAATATAAGATCACTTATAAATGGAAGCAATTTCACAATTAAATATAATTAGTCCTAATTTTTCCAAACTGTTGCTCACAGCTGCTGTTTGTGGCGTTGCTTGGCGATGGCCAGTGGTCAGTGTTGACAGTGTAATTACTGAGATTAGATTAGAAGAGTATGGAGATTTATCTTTGGTTATGGTCAGGTAAAACAACAGCTGAGCAGCTCCTATCTCCTGGCCTCTAGCTTCATATCTCTACCACAACATTATGATTTCATCTGGATAAACAACTCCAATTTAAATTCATATCATATATTAAATATATTGGTGTGTTTAGACAAGTCCAATATCATGTAAATAATAATGCATGGTTTTAGATTTGAAACAAATGAAGGGCATCTGGTGGAATTACAACTTATCAGAAAACATTTACATTTTACTGGAATTCAACTTAATTGAAATTAATAATTCAATTAAAATACTTTTATTTTATATTTGTATTTTTAGCTACAAGCTACACACTATATTAGACACACTACGCAGTACTTAAGGCTTTAAGTACTGCGTAGTGTGTCTAATAAGTAACTTTTTAGCCCCCTCCAAAATAAGAAACATTTCATTTATCTCCATAGAGAATGTTTCAACTTAACTTTCTATTTCCATGGAATCATGGACGTGACTTCCCACTTCCAGAAAGTCACACGGTGCCACTTAAATAAGTATTTTGATATTCAAGGTAAGGATGGTTTAAGAGCTTTAAGTCATAAATGAGCAAATGTTTTGTCTACTTTCATAAATCACATGGGTAGGTCAATTTATGACCAAAACAAAACATAAGAAGAACAGCAAACTGCTCCTGCTAGCACCAGTGATTCACCAAGGAAGCCTTGTCATCTCACCTCATATGTGCCGCCGCTGAATGTTGGCCCGTTCCTGGAGATGGCTCTGATTCTGATGTTGCCCAGGTCTGCCACATAGAGCGTCCCGTCAGGAGCTGCTACCAACGAGGACGGAGCGTTGAGCCGGGCGTCTTTGGCATAGCCGTCTCCCGTCTGGTAGCAGTCGCAGTTGGCATCATTCTTACAGTCGCACTCAGAGGGAGCCCCCGCCAAATGAGTGATCTCGCCGTCCACAGACACCATCCGGATCCGGCTCATCTTGCGCTCGTCTGTCTCCGAGATGTAGATGGCGCCGTGGTATGAGACTGAGATGGAGACGGCGGATTCCAGGGGAGTGAGCAGTGCCCTTTGACCTCCTGCCACGCCCCTTTCAAAGGCAGCAAGTGGGCAGTGGGTGGGACGGCCAGCGGCGATGCTGACCTGTCCGGTTTCAGTGATGCGCAGGACGATGTTGTTGTCCAGGACGTACAGGGAGTTGTCCATAGGGCTCACGGCTAAGTCTGTGGGCCACTCCAAGATCACCTGCAACAGACGCAACATAAATAGCAAACATTTCATTTACAGCTGTATTTTACATTTGGCATTTTGAAAGTTCAGATTGTATTCTCTGTTACATGAGTCTGTCTGAGCCAAGGGGGCAGAATTTTGAACAAAAGCATGACCAGCAGTACAATTCTGTAAAGCAAGATGGTGGCAACATCAGGACAATCAATTTCTACAGCAATATTTGGAAGTACTCAAGCATTAGGAACATGATTAAATGAATAACTGTACTGTTACTAGAGTTTGTAAGTTTCCACAGTATGACAAACTATAATGCGGCTGCAAATGTTTTTATTAGCATTCTTGTGAGAGGTCTCGCCACTCCACAGATCTGACCTGAAACTTGCCCTTGTGGCGTCACCTGCTTGTCTTCATGGATATAGTAGATACATTTAATGCCATTCTGTGGAACGTTCTAGACAGAATAATAATAACCTCTTGGAGGCAAACAGGTGGCATACCCTCCAACAAGAGTTACCCCTTAGTTACCCAAGTTACCCCTTAAAAAAAAAGTTCACACATAATTAAAGATCAACTGAATTTGTAATATTTTGTATTTATACCATTACAATATTTTTTATAATCATTTTTAATATTTCTAATGTTAAATAAAGGTCTATGTTGTTAAGTACAATTTGCCAGATAATCATCTAATTCATTTATTCTCCGCTGTGTCCCATCCCAGTACTGACCAGGCCCAACCCTGCCTAGTTTATGAGATCAGACGAGATTAAGCATCTGTGGGAGCTATGGCTGTCGATATGGCCTTTGTAGGCACTGTTTCATACCAACAAGTCTGCCATAGCTACATTCATGAAACTTATTATACAGTAAAATCACGAAATGCCAGAGACATGTAACTCAGAGGTGCAGTGGTGCCAGTGGTGGTAGCGGTCAGCTCATAGTCATGAGGTTGTGAGATCAAATCCGGGACGAGATACTGTTATACCCTTATTTTTCTCTCCAGCGGCTGGAGTCGGGACACACATGCGCACACGTGCACCGCTCATATAAAGTGTAAAAGCACGGACAGTCTGTCTGTGTTAAATCAGGATAATCTCTGTATTTTTAAAGCTAAAACAGACTTCTGCGTTGAA